>JAPYZT010005672.1:0-19836 GCA_030522965.1 Tryphoninae sp. A BG-2022a
TTTGTATCATTTAATTTCTGTAATTTGCCCCATAGCGTGCTAGGGCATAAATAAATTTAAATCAAATCAAATCAAATCTCTCTCTCTCTCTCTCTCTCTTTCTCTCGCGATCTCTTTCTCGCGTTCACTCGAAACTCTCAATGAGAGCCCGATCATTGTCAATTTGCCAGATGAAAGAAGAAGGCTAGGAAAGGGAGATTTCAGAGTAGGAAGTGTCCCAAGAGAGCGAGGAAGATTACTCTTACGAAAGTCTCGTCGAGATGAAGATAAAACGATTTGGCGAGAAATAAATCGAGATTATATCGTACGATCTCCGACCAATGGAATGCACCGTATTCTATAGCAATACTTTTCCGCTTATATTTATTATATTCGTACAACCCGTAAGATTCCACGCTTGGCTAATCACATTTTAATTAAAAAATTTTTGTTAACGGGCTTAATCAAAGTTCCCTCCATTCTAATCAAAATATGATAATAAATTATTCGTTGACAGTACAAGTACCGATAATTATCTAGAAATATAAAAATTATATTTTTTATAACAAGATTATGTTTTTATGGATTTTTTTAAATTTATTAAAACGTGTTTTAATAAAAATTAGTCTAATAAGTTATTAGGATATTGAAAATCAAACTTGGAAAAGGAAAATAATATTTCTTACGTCAAAATTATATTTTCAACTTTTTTTTATTTAATCGACTAATCGTCATTTTATAAAATGACGATTAGTTTTCTAAGGGAATAAATTTGTCAAAAATCCATTGGAATAAAATTACTACGTAATAAATTATTTGCTGACAGTATAATTACCAATAATTATCTAGAAATATAAAAATTCCATTTTTTATAATAAAATCATGTTTTTATGAATTTTTTAAATTTATTAAAACGTGTTTTAATAAAAATTAGTCTAATAAGTTATTAGGATATTGAAAATCAAACTTGGAAAAGAAAAATAATATTTCTTAGGTCAAAATTATATTTCCAACTTTGTTTATTTAATCCCGTCGATTAAATAAAAATTTGTTCCGTTATAAACTATTTTTTTTATAAGGAAATAAATTTGTCAAAGATCCATTCGCATAAAAATACTACATAATAAATTATTCGTTGACAGTATAATTACCGATAATTATCTAGAAATATAAAAATTTCATTTTTTCTAACAAAATCATCTATTTATGAATTTTTTTGAATTCATTAAAACCTGGTTTAATAAAAATTAACCTAACAAGCTATTACGTAGTAGAATTCATTAAAAATCAAACTTGCAAAATGAAAACAACATTTCTTAGACCAAAATTATATTCTCAAAGTTTCTCATTACATCGACCAAATCAATTTTACAAAATTCTTCTTCGAATTAATATTCCTTTACAAAACGATATAAATTTGTCAAAGATCGTACCAAATTTGTCCACCGGCTAAAATTACACCGCGGGTAAACGCTGTCTTCTAAAATTCGTTCTTAAGAAGACGCGAACTGTAATTTCCGGAAATAAAAAAATATTACGTGTACATCCTGATGGATCAACGTACGGTTAATTGGTAATAATAAGAAAAATATAACTCCGTCAGTTCGCGGTTAAAAGAACCGGGTGTATGGTTATAATACACCACCTCTTATTTCCGTTCTCCGTTGCGAGTCGTGCTTATTACAGTACTTACATTAACGCTTTGATATACAGGTATTTATTTACGTATGTGCGTACAGATACATTCGCAAAGATCGTTGTGTGAATGTCCGCGTGAGAAACGTAGTTGCCCCTCGCCGCGAGTATATCACGCAATATTTTATAGAACGAGAGAGAAACGGAAGAATCCAGAAGGACGGAAAGGAAGACGAGTTTAAAAGAAAGAGAGACACGGTTTCTCGTCACAGTGGAGCTGGCTCGACAACGCGAATTCTTCTTCCATACTCATCGCGTTGCCGATGGTTGCCGGTGCAACGGCATTACCGTAAAGAATTCGCAAGCGCGAGGACTCGAGACAACGAGCGGATTTATCAAACTCGAGAAAGAATTCGAAAGGAGTTTTGTATATAAGAGATATTGTGTTATTATCGTTATCGTCGCTATTATACCGCCCCGAATTTCATGAATTCGAAAAGATGCATAAAATTTTATTCATGGTGAGCGGTCGATTAATTAACAATTAATTTTAAGAAAGCGTAGCTAACGACTGGTCGAAGATGTGTTTCTTAAAATTCAAACGAGTTCCAACTGTTATACCAGTAGTTATAAAAAAAAAATAAAAGTGTAATGGAGGAAAATCGAAATTCTTCCTGTCTCGCAAAATTCGAGTTGCAATTTTTTATTCTGAAAACAATTTTTCTAAACTCTCAAGTAGTCGAATTAATAGAAACGAGAATATTCAAACGGTAAAGATTTTTTTTCCTATTTAAGAAATATGTTTGTCTATCAAGAAGCGTTTCTTAAAATTCAAACGAGTTTTCAATATTCCAGCAATCGGAATAAAATTGAAATACTTCCCGTCTCACAAAATTCGAATAACAATTATTTAGTCCAAAAACAATTTTTCTAAACTCTCAAGTACTCGAATTAATAAAAACAATTATATTCAAACACTAAAGAATTGTTTTCCTATTTAAGAAATATGTTTATCTATCAAGAAGCGTTTCTTAAAATTCAACCGAGTTTTCAATATATAAACAATTATTCTAAAAATAAGAACGGTATAACGGAGTAAAATCGAAATTCTTTCCATCTCACAAAATTCGGTTAATAATTTTTCATTCTAAAAATAATTTTTCTAAACTCCCACAATACTCAAAAATTGAAACAATAATATTCAAACACTAAAGAATTGTTTTGCTAGTCGAGAGATATGTTTGTCCATCAAGAAGCGTTTGGACGATCTAACACAGTCACGAAGTTGCGCAAAATTCACTGAATAAGATCGCGTTAACGGGTTCGCGTCGGTGATCTAATCGTAATCGCTAATCAAATAATTTCAGTGCTGGGGGTACATTTCATTACTATACGTATACCATCAACTGCATACATATCTTACCGGCTCGTTGCTGTATATATCGCTTCGTGAATAATGTATATAGCGTATAAATACCTATGTATACAGATATACGGATATATATATATTTATATATATATATACATATGTATGTATATATGTAGACATCCTACGCGTTATATAGAAGCGATTCGAGTCTCCGACGCGACGGGACCGTTAGTCAAGCCTGCCACATGGTGCGCGTTCTTACGGACTGTAACAAGCGAAATGTCAGTGGAAAATGGTTACCGAGAGGACGAAGGAACGAGGATGCTTGGAAAGAGGCGCGAGAGTTAATGACGAAGAGAGAAAATGACGAGGGGGATGAATCTCGATTTGGCTTTTACCTTATTACCAACTGCGATTCGAGGCAAGAACGAGTACTGCTCATGAGCAAATCATTAAAAACAATTTAGAAACACAACGATAATTAATTAATCTCATTAATGAAATCCAAGAATTGTGACGAAGACAAAGGAAAAATACTAGTTAAGTACAAGATTTCTCTCTAACGCCATTTTCTTTATCTGTTAATAATCGACAGGTAGTTAAAAAAATCTTTTTAACTTTGAAACAATGTTCGTATGGTCTCATATAACTTCTGAATTTTAAATCAATAAAATGGGAATGTAATTTATTAATTTAGAATTGAAAAGTAATCAAACCATACGATCATTCATTCAAAGGTGAAAAGATTCTTTAACGCCATTTTTTAACTATTAATAATCGACAGGTATTTAAACAAATCTTTTTAACTATGAAACAATGTTCGTGTGGTCTGATAACTTCTCAATTTTAAATCAATAAAATGGGAATGTAATTTATTAGGTATTTAAAAAAAACTTTACAACTTTGAAACAATGTTCGTATGGTCTTATAACTTCTCAATTTTAAATCAATAAAATATAAATGTAATTTCTTGATTTAGAATTGAAAAGTAATCAAACCATACAAACATTCATTCAAAGGTAAAAAGATTTTTTTAAATACCTATAGATTATTAACTGACAAAAACAAATGGCGTTTACCTATGAAAGTACTGTTTCAGCCATACAATTTCGCATTGTCATAGTGCTCTTGAAGCAAAATGTCCTCGAGAAAATGTCTCTCTTGGCGAGTATCTTACCAGTCTGGGACCGGCGAGTGCTCGAAAGGAATTCCGTTTGTACCGCACGCGTTCCCCGCCGGACGATCCCGCTAACCGGTTCCTGCCGCTGGCAAAGAATATTCGGCGATCCATATATACCCATACATCGTATGTTTTATATAAGGTAGACTGGACATACGTCTATTTGAATTCAATGCTCTACCCATACGTTACATTTGCTCTCTCCCCTAAATTCTTCACAATTTTAGCTACAATGGAATTTAATACAGCTGCTTTCATACTCGCACCATATCCAAAGGTATGTACCTACGTTTACAATTTATCGACGTTACATTTCTCCTTTTGGTTTTGATTTCTAGATTAAAATTAATCAAACGTATACGTTTGTACTTTTCTAAATTTTTTCTTCTATTCTTCTTTCATCTACGTTTACAATTTATCGACGTTATATTTGTCCTTTTGGTTTTGATTTCTAGATTAAAATTAATCATACGTCTACGTTTACAATTTTTTTAATTTGTTCTTCCATTCTTCTTTTATCTACGTTTACAATTTATCCACGTGATATTTGTTCTTTTGGTTTTGATTTCTAGATTAAAATTAATCAAACATATACGTTTGCAATTTTTAAAAATTTTTCTTCTATTCTTCTTCAATCTACGTTTACAATTTATCGACGTTACATTTGTCCTTTTGGTTTTGATTTCTAGATTAAAATTAATTATACGTGTACACTTGTAATTTTTCTATTTTTTCTTCATAGCGGTCTCTACTCGAGGTCAGGCTAAAGAATATAATAATAATTGTTACTCTATGTGATGTTGCAGTGCACACAAAGTCGTCGAGGTCGTTCCACGCCTTCGTTAGGCAAACGTCGAGACGTTGAACAAACCAATTTGTATAGTATGTATATATATATATATATATATATATATACACATACATCCATATATATATATATATATATATATATATATATATATACATACATGTATGTGTGTGAAATACAGGTAGCTATAAAAGGGGAGAGGGATGTGTAGGAAGGGAGGAAACCACTTTCACGAAAGTAGGTGCTGGTCACTGTCTTATCTCCGGACGGTTGACGTGGAACACCGCACGGCCCCAGGCGTACTGAACGAGCGAGTGAGAGTTCGACTATGCGCGCGCGGCCCCCCACTCCCTTGCGAGCAAAGAGATACCTCGATCCCACAAGCATGTAAATATTATACATGTACATTCATATATGTATATACATACATATACATTGCATGCGTGGGTAAAGAAGAAGGAAAGAAAAACCGGCGAGGATTCACAAATTCGATGAATGGCGATGCCCTTCTACTTTTGCCCCAAGCAATTTGATGATGCGCTCGGTTAATCTTCCCAAACGAAAGTATCCGAGAGAATATAGATATAAGAATACAGATTATACAAAAGGTACACGAGGGAAAGATCCAGGCGAATCCTGACCAGGTGGACAAGTTACCAAATTTGGAAAAGTGACACAAGAAAACGAAGAACTTTGTATAACTTGTCAGAATGAAATATTTTATTAAATAATTATTGTTATTTAATAATCGATAATCTCAAGCTGGTTGAATAAGAATTACTAACAGGAGAAAATTTGGAGAAAGTAGAGACATTTTTTTTTCAGTAGTAGAAAGGTAAAATAATTATTAAAATTGTGAATTAAAATTGTAATTAAGAAAATAGTCATTATAAAACCTGGCGAGGTTACGGTGACTGATTTGACGTGTACTAACCACAAAGCGTATAATTGTTGATTTTTATGGATAATTATAATTACATCGATTGAAAGATCACTCACGTTTGCTATTGCTTCTCGTTCCGACGGCACTCGTCGATGCTCTTGGACGCACGAAATTGTGAGAGTATGTACGCAGTTGGTTCATTAAGTGCCTGGTTTGTCAACAACCGCATATTTCGCTATTTAAGCAACACCGGGATGCGCAAAAAAGTTCGTTTGGTCGTACGACACGAGAACGCGATGAACGTGTATGATACTCCAAAGGACCGACGTTCAATTCCATCGATGCACACACACCACACGCACACACTCACTCACACACAGGTCTTTTGTGACCTAGTGACGTATCCGCGAGAAACCGTGACGGCGACGACGAGAACGCACACTTGGACAATTCTTCCTGACGTTTGAGCAGATGTACATATCGCCGTGACTCGGTCGTGTATGCTCCGAGCTCGAACGCTTGTTTTTATTTTCACTGACTATCGTCTGCGATTTCGACTAACCCCTCTCTACTCGATTCTTTCTTCACTCGTCGAGTCTACCTTTACCCCCACTCCTTTCTTTTTCCGTGCCTGTATTACCGCTGCACGATAGCGTCTCTGACGTGCGAGAAAATCACAGTGAGAATTTTCGACGGGAACACCTGTTCGATGTTCGTGTTTGTCACTTCTACTCGTGCGTGAAACACACGCCGGGATATCCGGCTTTGGTTTCTCTTTTAGCAGACTGTGAAATGCACGCGAGTCAAAAATTTTGATATTTCGATAGAAACAACGTTTTGCTCAAACCGGATTTAGGTTATCAATGCGTAACGCTGTATCTCACACGGCGAAAGAAAGTTCTTTGCCCGCAACCGTTGTCGATCGACCTAGCAGCACCGCCGTCGCCTCACAGACTGTGTGTCGATAAGATCGAGTTTGTGAGCAAGCCGAGTGAGAGAGAGAGCAGGGAGTAAAACATGGAGTACGAAACTGTATGACGCGACACGTATACTACGAACGAGGCTCGCCGGGAACGAGTGACCGACGCGAGAGCGCGAGACCTGTCGGTGCTGCCACCATGCGGAAAAACCGGGAAGTTTCAATGTTTTATTAGTTTTCGCTGGATATTGCGTGCAGTTTTTTTAGCAGGAATTATCGGGATTACTATAATGTTTATTTGAAAGAGTTTTGGATTATATATAGACCTTGCAATTATTCATCATTCGATGTTTAGGGTTAACTTTTGAATTTACTTTCGAGAGATTCCTGACGCGGCGACACTAGCGCCGCGGGCCAAAATTCATTGCAGCGTGTACATTCTACATCAACATCACACTATTCATAGGAGTTCCAACTCAGCTTTTGTGAATGAAAAACGTCATCGTGGACCAAAGATGGCGCTACCATGCATTAATTTCAAGAAAGCTTCGACGTGTTTTTCATGAAAAATGTAAATATCGATGTAAATTTAATTCTCCGATCGATCAGTCGAGTGTGGTGAAATCTTCTTCGCTTTCTAATCGATTCTAGACAACGTCTGTACGCCCGGGCGTATTAAAATTTCGTGTATTTAAAACTTGATCAATATCGATCGTTTTAACTTTGAAAATAATAATTTATTTACAGGATTGATACATTAGCGAATATATTTAATAGTATACGATCGAAGTACAACAAGTTTCGTTTCATTTTGATGTCAACCGTTTCGCATGTGTCGTCTCATCGACGTTTCATTGACTCTCCAATAACAAAAATGTGTTTCGTTATAATTTGTCTGAAAGCATCAGTTTGCAATTGTGAAATTTCGTTTGTAATTTACGGACCCAAGGTGAAGATAATAAGTTTCCAATCGCTGAAGTCGATAAGACGAAATTGCAGATTGATTATTAGCTCAATTATGATTTCGTTTTTCATGAAAATTGCAACTTACGTACAATATTCCAACCTCAAATTAACCTCCAATTGAATGAAATCTTATAAAACCAATTACTTTGGTAAAATAAACAAGACATATTGACCTTTACAGGACGGATATGCCGAGATAGTCTACAAAAAGGAGAAAATAGAAGCCATAATACTGCAATCAAGTAGGAACGAAGTAAGACGAATCCAACAAGTTCGTTTCGTCGGAATTCAGGCTAGCTGAGCAGATGTAAAAATTCGTTCCCTCGAATAATTTGCTATTCATCGTGTGCAAGTGATGCTAATCCGAGAGGGCAAAAAAAAACCAAACCGGGCCGAGTGCTCGGTACATATAGATCGTAGTATACATTTTCGTTCACTAGCACTCTTTTATATGCCGCGAATGCGTTCCTTTCGTCGATTTCGCTATGTACACGCGCTCGAGTAGGACAGAGTTACACGAAACATGCACGCACGCACACATTCGCACAGTTATCCTCTCGTCGATTCGCAGAGCTGATTATAAATCTTGTTCTCCGGATAATTTCTTCGAAGGAACACCCGTTTTCGGGCGGTCTTTCAATCCTTTTTTTTATTACTATATTAGTGTATAACGTTGATATATATATATATATATATATATACATATATATATATATATAATATTATATAATGATATATAATTATAATATAATATTTATATATATAAATATAAATTATATACATAAAAATTATATAATATTATAAATAATATAATTATAATATAATATATATCATATATATAATAATTAATATATTAATATATATAATATTATATAATGATATATAATAATAATACAATACTTGTATATATAAATATAAATTATATACATAAATATTATATAATATTATTATTTTTATAATATTATAAATATTATAATATATATATTATAATATTATAAATAATATAATTATAATATAATATATATCATTTATATAATAATTAATATATATATACATATACAGCGTTTTAGAGTATATAATAAAGAATTTAACGCTGCCGACGAGATTACATTGGTCCTGCTACGATCTCTACGTCGATATAGAATCGTTTATAAAATGTTTAAAAAAGCTTCGCAAATATAACTCAACGATTTTATATTACTATTGTGTATTTCCTTTTTTTTTTTTTACATATATTCTTTCGTCGAATGCCGAGCCTGTCGATACGTCAAAGCTTTCCGGAATGAAATTCTCTTTATCGCTCCTGCACGTGACTCACGTGTACGTAGACTAGCGCTATAACAGAAGGTCGATGATTTTTTCGTTCGACAACGTGGGGAACCGTTCGACACGATATCTCGTATTCGATTCAGCTCTGCGCCGTCTGGAAGATCGTTTTTTTTTCTGTCTTTATTTTATTTTTCCTCGAAGAAACGAGCGCATTCGAAATTCTTATCGGACTTTCGTATTACACGTATTTACGTGTATGTGTTTATACGTATATTAAACAAAAAACTTTCTGCGAAAATGTTTGATAAGGTGAGTTAAGACTGGTGAATTCTAGTTATATCCTGGGTGAGAGAGAGAAAGAGAGAGAGAGAGAGAGAGGAGAGAGAAGAGTTTACAAATTGCATGTTAATCTTTTTATTTTCATTTGTTTCAGCTCGTTGATTCTTTTTGTGTGGTCTGTATCACGCTCAATTTCGCCACGAGGCCTCGGGATACCGATCACTTATGTACTAACGCATTCGTAAAAAATCATCGTCATCATTTTAACTAGCGGACATTGAAGAAACTCGGTCCGTCAGAAACATAATAATTATGTTTGCTTCGCTGAATGAATTTCAACAGTGGCCGTGCTAAAAATAATATTTCTTTTGATCAAATGAGAACCGAGGATCGCTAACGAACTGATTTCTTTCTTTTATTCTTTTACTCTCGACCCGGAGACTCTTAAATTTCATCGTAATTTCTTATTTTGAAAATACATTTCTGACGCAATGCGCACTTGTTTTCTTTATGTTAAAAGCTGAAATTTGTTCTACGAACTTTACGTAATGACCTGAACGTCTTTCGATACCAAAAGAAACATTGCAACAAGTCACACGTGTGTCGCAGAGACAACGTTGAGGGATTATGGTAATAACGCGAAAACATCTGCGTCCTCGTTGGATAAATTAAAAGTACAGAAGGAGAGTAGACAACTGAAAGCAAAGTATCATTCGAATAATGAAATATAAATTTTACAACGGAATAATGACAATAAATTGTAAACGAACTAACGATTATTCTCCCTTTTTGAAACTACAATCAATTTTGTATTTGAAAGAATTTGCAATTATTATTAATTTGTTTGGTCATAAATTTTCTTTGTTGACAACGAAATTTTCCTATAAACATAATTTTAATTTACTTTAGATTGGAACGTTGCTATATCGCTGATACGGCAATCGACAGCTGGTTGATAACAGTCGATGGAAAAAAATGTTTCTAATCGGTGGTGAATTGCTTTTCTTCTCGTTATCATACTACGAATAATGCGTATATATATAATGTATCGTATCCCATTCATTATCTGTACGCATACTACTTAATTTGTTTCGCAGGTCGGTATCTAAAAATTGACGATACGGGACTGAGAGCTTTTTTACGTTATATATTACACACTATTATTACCAAGTTTAATATCTCATATATATATATATATATATATATATATATATATATTATATATATATATATGATTTCTTGTTTATAATATTCATCTCGTACGGAAATTCGAATAAATAATTCAAACTGTACAGCACCGCGTGTCTCACTATATTCATATACGTGATATTATTTCGATACGCTTAAAATATAAACAGTTCAGTCGCAAACGTTGATCCCTTATCTCATTGTTAGCTTCACCGATACGCCTTAACTCTGTACACCTTGTTTAACGATATTTCATATATCTCGTTTGTTATTCATTAAAAGTCTTAAATTTCAATATGAAATTCGAACGATTATAAACGCTTTGGTCGAACATCGCTGCGTCGTCGACGAATTTATTATCTTCTAAAAGTTTGTTTTAAAAATTTCTTTACGAATTTTTATATATTTTCTTTTCCATTAATTTTGTTCATTGTATTTTTTTTTTCCCTATTGTATTCTTCTCCACTAGAATCATTGTACTTTAAAAAATGTCGAATCTAGCGCGTATGAGAGTGCTACACCGAATTCCTCGGAGTCTCAATGAGTCCCCAGAGTTACGATTCTCCGAGAGGCAGTAAAATCGATACGTGCGTGTTCACCGGTACATATAATATATACATA
This sequence comes from Tryphoninae sp. A BG-2022a, assembly GCA_030522965.1. NCBI lineage: Eukaryota > Metazoa > Arthropoda > Insecta > Hymenoptera > Ichneumonidae > Tryphoninae sp. A BG-2022a. The sequence goes on from JAPYZT010005672.1 coordinate 11,097, forward strand.
TAACCGGGCTCAGTCACAAAATTTCTATACAACTCTGTATTTGCACGATCCCCCCCCCGGTATCTAGAAAACTTTGTATACGCGTTGTGAATGAGAAAAATTAGATAATACATTGAAACGCGTGGAAAATATCATCGATCGAGTGTAATATTTTATATTCTGGGCAGTATTTTGGATCTACCGGCATATATACAATGGAAATATGTAAATAATAACTAACGATACTTATATACATACATATGTATAATTTATTTAAATCGTTCATCGCCGATTGCTTTTTTTTTCTCGTTGCCATGCACGTAATTGATTTTTGAACGAAATTTCTAAACAAATTTACGTCACTCGGTATTCTCTTATCATGACGCTCTCTCTCTCTCTCTCTCTCTCTCTCTCTCTCTCTCTCTCTCTCTCTCTCTCTCTCTCTCTCTCTCTTCTTTGTGTTTCCTTTCTTCGTGTGCGCTCGTCCCTCACACCGCGCGTGTGACAACCGATATACGCTTATCGACAATATTGTATGATTTTGGCACGAAAGAATGCATACTTATCATTTTAATTTGAATATATAATCAATGATTACTATAAAATAATAGTCAGCCTCGATTTATTTCACATGTTCTTCCGTGTACGGTGAACGAGAACGATTATGAATTAGCGAAGAAGAATTAATGGCCTTCGAAACGAATTATATTGCGAGTTGAATGATAACTTTTGTTTTGGCACATTATCAAAATAGATAGAAAATTGCGAAAATATGATTCACTTCGAAAGGCATTTATTTTTGACCATGTGGCATAAGAATTTTAGTTTGTAATTGAATAAATTTTCAGATCAACGAGTGGCACATCAATTATGCATGGCCTAAATAATCAATCAAATAAATTCATGATGTTATAATCGTTCAATGTTTAATTAATCGAACGAATGTTTAATTAGTCAAATTATGAGAATGACGCAATTTTCTTGAGATTAAATTTTCTCACTAATTCGAACTCTTTAACAAGTTCCTTCATACATATATCTTTCGTCCTTCTCGACGTCGTTATGCGCTCTCACGAAGTTCTCGTTTCGTTCAACGAAGTCTCGATGAAAAGTCTCAAGAAGGCGCGAGATCTACCTGTCGTAACAATAGTAATTTCGAATTCGCTCGAGAATATATGTAAATCATCGCTGTGGAACGAACGTTCCTGAAAATTCGCTTCCTAGGGTCTAGATGAAAGTTCTTGATATTCGCTAATACGACTTTTTTTTTGTCACTCGTCAAAATTGAACACATACATATATGTATATACAGTCGACAGCTTGAATATTTAAAAAACGTTTCTAGTCGTGAAAATCGCCGCAAAATTTTCAACGAGATTTGGTCGACGTCGTTCTTAAATCGCTCACGAAGTAAAAGGAACTTCCGATAAAAATCTGCAATGTGGTCTTTGCACTTATAGTATATAATTCATTATGTACCACGTATACATACATATATAATATATATATATATATATATATATATATATGCATCTTCGACTCAAGTACGTTCGGAGATTTTCACACGTTTTACTTTCGTCCCTATTGTTTCTCATTGCGAACGAAGCACCTCTGAACAAATAATCTCACCACCCTCTCTTTCTCTCACTCTAGATTGTATGGCAGCGCTGCTCGCATACTCTCTCGTGTCGTAATCACTTTCATTCCTGTGTTAATTACATTGATTGCCTCTGCTCCCTTCTCGACGGGAGCGCAGACTGATTCTAATTGGGACGCGCCATCGTAACTCGTCACATTTGTTCGTATATATATCTATATATATATATATATATATATATATATATGAGAAACGTTGCACAGATTCACGGTAAAATTTACTCAACAACTCGTCTGTACATGATCTCTTTCTTTTTTCTGTAATATTCATTCATCCCTAGATATTCTCAAAGAACGTCGATCACCGGAGTCCAGCTCCTGTATCAATTTGTTTTCTCTTGATATATTATAATACTATGTAATATAATATATCGAAGTAATCTAAACTCTAACGAAGCAACATAACGAAGTTTTGATAGGTAAAAATCTTTTCTATAACTCACGTAATTCTTGTCATATAAAAGAGACAACTATTTGTTACATCCTTCTCTTTTATCGATCATCTGTGTCAATACGATGTCGGAGGTCATTATTGAAATTGTGTAATTTTCGATTAGACGACAAGTGGGTTTGCAATCAACGAGGAAAAACACGTTTGGCTGAAGGCTTTGTAAGAAATCAAAAAACATTTGTGTTCCACATTGTAGATAAAAGTAAGGTCGCTTGTTATAACGACTGTAAATAAACAAAACGATTCCTCGTGTAAAAGCATAAATTAAAAAAAAAAAAACATGTTACTTTGACCTTCTTTCGATCAAGAAACGCCTGAGACCAACTAGTGTAATATATCACGATGGGAACGACGTTGAGAAAGTGGAAAAAATTCCAGTTTTATAATATTACAGTTATAGAGAGGAAAAATTCTTCACGAGAGAAAACTAAGATTTGACTTCATCATGTCGTTTACTCTTTCCCTCCGAAAGAAAAATTTGAATAATCAATGCCAACCTTTCGTGACTTCCGCAAGGAAGAACGCGACGAGGGATCACCCGAGGAAAAAGTTCTCAGCATATTCCCGTAGTATATAATTTTAGTTGTAACATGTCGCGTGCGAGGAAACTACAAAAATTTTGAAATCTCTTCCATATTGCGCAGGAAAAGGGAAAGAAAAAACGCTCGATAACGTTGTCCCAGCGTCAAGAAAACGCTAGAACGAGCCTCATCTCGTCATTATTAATAAATTCATCGTAACAAAGGCGAGAGTATCTTAAAAAGGTCGCGAAGGTAATATTATATCCTTATGACCTTTTTCCTCATTCTCCCCTACCTCGACCCTTGTGGTTTCTCTCTCATTATCAAGGCAGTGTATACGATCGTACTTCTAAACTGATACGTCTTACAAATCGATCCTAGTGACATTTTTCGCAATGATCTTCGATAATACTCGGGGTCAATTATTTATGACAAAAAGAAAACAGTCAAGGGACGAGGACGACGACATTAGTCGTATCTCTTGTTTCAATTTCGCAAATTTAACTTAAACGCTAGTAGTGATTTGCTCGATAACGGTAACGTCTCGATATCTTCGTGGTCTGGTTGAATTCGATCTGAACGACTCTTGATGTCCAAGACCCTCGGGCACGCTTTTGCTCGGCCTAAGCGGGGCGTGCTGATAGTGATGATTCGTCGGTTGATAATAATGTTCCGCAGAACGTAGATGACGCTCAGCCTCTTGTTCACGAATCTCCTGATCAACGTCGAGCGGTACGTGAAGTGACTGGGACTTTGGTAATCTCGGTCTCGGTGGCGGTGGACAAGCGCAAGGGGGTGGCAAATGGCCGATGTGCGATAATCGTGAACCACCTAGGACCGGCGACGAAGGTTGACGTCCCCATCCAACAAGAAAGAGGAGAGCAGCACCGCACAAGGAACTCAGCGTACAAGCGTAATAGCCAACCCGTGGACTACTAGCGTTCATGTAACCTGCGACAATCAAATTCAAAAATGATAAATAGAACGGAAACGAAATACATTAATGTTTCTAATCATACATTCGAGACAATTATACAAACATGAAATATCTTTACACGTTTTTGTAGAAACTTAACATTAGAATTATAACTAGCTTTTGCATATTCAAGATTGACAAAACGTTCTATCTTCACACAAAAACATAAACTATCTTTACACGTTTTTGTAGAAACTTGACATTGGAATTACAACTAGCTTTTGCATATTCAAGATTGACAAAATGTTCCAAGATTAAAAGAATTGCGGAAATGAAAATAAAAAGTATATAAATCTATTTCTTCTTTGCAACGTCGCAAGCGCGGATATTTTTATCATTCTGTTTCTACAAAGGTGCAATGTCAAGATCAATGTGTTCGTTCATGGAGTTACACGTGTCGAACTTTTCCAGTTGATTATCGAGAGCCCACGCGTATTTCTCGTTGGAACGCGCTTTATGCCGATGGCGAACGAAGGTCTTCCCAGCTTCCGTTTTGCGTTACGTCGATAATTGTTCGGGGATGCAGAAGCGATCGCGAGCCAACGATTCCTGAGCTTGAATGAAGAGCTTCGCGTCCTCGAGTACTCCGTTCTGTCGCCATATGTCCGGGCGTAGGTTGGCACGCGCATATACGCGACATCGTTATCGTCACCGAGATGGTTTAACCGCGCGCGCCGCTATGCCTATAGAGAATTGTTTGAACGTACGCCGACGGTGATTCATTAAAATTGTTTATTACGGGTAGCGCGTAATGCAACGGTTGCGTTGTACGTTCTCGCGTATCGCGAGCGGTATAATTGACTGTGGGAGATACGTATATGTATCCAAGTTCTCTCATTTCCGTATCCTTGGTATTATATATATATACTTGCTTGTCTCTGTTTACATTGGCGTTACTGTATCGGGGATGAGAAATTTGCCGAGGTCCCATGCCACTTTCTCGCCCGCTTTCATTCGTTAATATCTCCCACGAGACGATTCTCTCACTTGGTGCGCAAACCCGCAGAAGCAACTCTCGCACGATTTAGACACTTCCGGAATACACGGGCACGGCCAAATTTTAATCCCCTGCAGAACGAGGCTTTAACATTGTTAAATAATCAAATTTAACTCGACTCTAACTCGCGAAATAGGATGAGATTGTATTTTCTTCGGCGCATAAGACAATTTTGTTGCGCAAATGTAAGCGAGTTTATTTTTTTCTTGTAGAGTAAAATAATAATGTAAATATTCTGGTGGGAAAATCCGTAGAATTGTTAAATGTAATGAAGCGAGATTATAAATCATGGGTTTTTATTTATCTTGAGACTGTTAATTAGATTATTAAGTGACTACATTTTTTTTTGTTTTCCGGTAAATTAATTAATTAATTACTCGGGAAGTCGATAAATTAGATGATATTCGCGATGAAAGTGTACTTACCCGTAAGAGGAACTCCGAGAAGGATCGGCAGAGCTTCTGCTGCCTGTACAAGGGCCCAGGAACGCGCAAAGTGCCTCGCCCTTAGCCTCTCGAGAGCGAGCATCTTCAAGGAATAGAGAGCACCTCCGAGCGACGCACCGTAAAGACCGGAAGCCAGTACGCGACTTTGATATCCCTCGACGCTACCCAATGCTACCTGAGCTACGGCTGTAGAAACATTATAAATAAACAAACAAGAGAAATTAAATTATTCCTCAAAAAACACAGAATATCACGTAAATAATTATTCGTCTGGATGTTATTTTTTCCAATCTCCATCTCGTCTACCATCGTTCTTTGATGTTAAAGATTTATTAACGTACTAGGGTTCTTTCCACCCTCCCTCTCTCTCTCAGTCAGGAAATTGCAATTTTCTTCATCTTTCAGCATTTCGTTATTACAACACGGAAATCTAACGGGAAAAAAAAAGAAATATCTCGATCCGTACGATGAATCTCCGCGGTCACTAACCAAGAAAAAAATAAAACAGCCCCTCGAGGCATTGCCCCGCCGTAGGATGGTCGCGGTTGGGTGATATGGACGAATTAAAAATGTAGAAGGACCGGGCTGCTGTTTTGCGGCTAACCGCCTTGGGGACATGTCGCCGTCGTCGTCGTCGTCGTCGTCGTCGTCGTCGTCATCGTCGTCGTCGTCGAGATACACACGCGATAATACGCTCTGTATGTTCCATGGCAAAAGTCTAGGTCCGAGACGCGAACCGAGAAAGCCTCGACGAAAAGCTCACTCTCCCGTGTGTTAGATCTCTCCTCGGTGTACCCTTCTTCTCTCTTGCCTCCAACCCCTCGGTTCCATGCCACTCCGGCATTTTTAAACGCGACGGGCATTCAGTCGAGACACCCTTGGTTTCCTTCCTCTCCGTCCAACCCCCGACTCTTTTTCTCGCACCCTTTTGAAGTTACGTGTACCACTACGACGCATGCACACACATACACACATACGTCTCTGTCTCCCCGTCCAAGCTGACAGGCCTTCGGGCTACGGGCGAATCTCTCGTTTTCCTCGTTGTTTCTTTTTCCATCGCTTTTTTTTTTCTTTCCTCTGTGGTGGTCTCTATTTTTCGCCTTGTACTTCTATTCTCCAGTCTTCTTTCTCGCTCTCTGTGCTTTGCCCTCTTTCGACGTCGTCTCTTCGCTCACTCAATCCCTTTCGCTTTTCCGGCTTTCACTCCCATTCTTACAAATCCTTGGTGACTACATGGTTATCAATAACTGGATGAATTACAGTTTATAATTTAACGATTTTGAAAAGAGAAGAACAAATTTAATACGCACTGTTTTTAAGACTCTAGAACTATCCCTTTAAAAATTATGACGCAATGTATTCGAGCTTTAACAGAACGAGACTCGACTGCTCGCCTTTAATTTACCAAGATGTTTGACGATAAAAATAATTTTAGCACTGGAAAGTGACGAATGAAAAATAAGAAATTTTAATGCACCGAGAATACTTTCGGGTCGAAAAGAGCGATCCACTTTACCGAGAATATCTCTTGTACGAACTATCGCTCGTGATCAAGCCTCGGGGTCAGAAACTACCAGTGGCATTCGGAGTATTTCGAGGCGACAGACGTAGATGAGACTAGCCCGACGTGGCTGAGTTTCATACGGATTTCAGAAGATAAATGAATCACCGAAATTTTAATGGACGTTCTTCCAGCTGTATATATACGTCACGTCGAATCTCTGTACGCGACTGTTTCCCGAGCTCCAAAAATCTGCAATCTTTATTCAGCATGAATCGTATTCCATCGCGTGTAACAGTCGGACGTATCTCTTCATCGTACAGATGATGACGTTCGACGCCTCGAGCTTCAATCTCTTCCTAAACGAGGCTCTTCTCGTCAGACCAACGTTCGCTACTTCGTCTCATCGTTTAGACGAAAATCCCGTCAGAAGTAAGCGACGTTGATGCGAGTAACGATCATAGAGTGTCTTCTTCATCCTCCGACTATTTTAAGAATTTCTTTCACTTCTTCGTCAAATCTGAAAAAATGTTTTTCTTCCTTGTAAGTTCATTTTCAAGATGAATTCATGAAATATAGAGTCTCGAACTTGTCAAGAAATTCTGCAAGATGTAAGTAACATTGATACCAGCGACGATCAGACGGTGTATCTTGTTTACTTCTTGAACATTTTTAAACTTCTTTCAATCTTGTTTCCGAAATCTGCAAAAGTCTTGTTTGCCACTTCGGGCTTGTTTCGAAGATGAATTCATCAAGTATCGAGTGAAGTATATCGTGGCTGGAACACGGCGCCGTTAATTACAACGAGGTCGTGACTTTCGATCGTTCGATCATCACAGCTTGATGCACACAGCATCGAAGCTTAACAGTGTACATCGTCAATGTTATTATAGTTTAGGCGTATGAATTTTCATCCGCAATACCTAGTATGCACCTACATGTGTATATATATATATATATATATATATATATATCCTTGCATACATATATAGCATACAGGAATATTGTATATAGCGTCGTAGTTTATGCGACAGTCTCTGCACGTATACGCGAGAACTGGGAATAGGGCATAGCTCGAGCATATATATAGCACGATGCCAGAGGATTACTCCGGAGGCTGCATGGAGCTTGCAGGGTTGAAGCTCGTGTGCTTTGTGTACTTACCAACTCCGAGAAGCGCTGCTTGACAGAGATATTGCCTGGACACGAGGCACTGTGCGGACGGTCTCGCTGTAACCAAACCCCAAGCCGCACAACCGAGTGCCGCTGCGAGACCCAGACACGTCTGCAAAAGGACCAACGCACTCATCTCCAGTCCGTCCTCGTGTCCATGAACTGCCTGAGATGGTTGAAACAAACAAAAGAAAGAATAAAAAGGAAAACGAAAGAAAGTTCCATAACAACTTTTCTCGACGCTGTATTTTGGCCAGCGAGGGACAAATATGTGAAAGCTTTTGTTCAGACTGATAATATTTTAGAAAATGTTAGGTCGATGCTTTTTCTAGGTACGTGGAATCGAGGGAATCTTTTATTATCGTTGGGAATTAAAAAAAATTTATAAATTGTTGCAACGTATGGGAATACTTGAATGTGTGTGCGGGAGGAAATTGTGGGCGTCCGGGGCTGTGAGGGTTCGAGCTTCCAATTACTACCGGCCAATGATACCGGAAACTCCGGTAGATACGGTCTACAATTAATACGAGGGAAAGCGGTGGTTGGATTGTACCTAACGTTTATACGCGTTGCGTCCGTGCGAGAATCGCTCGGGATTTTCGTGCTTCCAAGTACATATGGGGAGGGTAGAACGTATCTCGTGTAACGACAATTTTCCTCGGGCACTCACACACACGTATGAGTTTCAGGACATGTGTGAACGAGACCGTATATTACATACGATAGGTGACCACCCAACTAGCGAGTGTGGTCCAGCGTATTATGGGCTTGGATTACGGGCATATAATATCGTATGTAATGTTATCACAACGACATCGACGACTTTGTGGAAAACCGAAAAGGAATGTAAAAACACAAACGGGAACGATTCGAAGTGAATTTTGTATTTGCGTAATTTACTTGTGTGTTCAAGCAAGGATTAGTACGTCAGCAAATATTTAACGGACCGTGAACGATTGGTCCTTAAAATATTCGGTAATATTCTAGTCAAGGGTTTGAAAGATGACAAACTGTTACAATTTTGTTATCTCGAGAAGATT
>JAPYZT010005681.1:0-15131 GCA_030522965.1 Tryphoninae sp. A BG-2022a
TGAAAAATGTAAAATGGAGAGAAGGTTGTAAATAAAGAAAAGGGGAGGGGCAATAGGGGAAATTAAGTAAGGAAGGCGATTAGGAATTAAGCATAGATATAAGGGAGGAGCAAATGTAAAAACCCATGAGGGTAAACATTGAAAATAAAGGACTACTACTACTACTACTATTTTAAAAAGCAAATAAAATGAAAATAGTATTTGAAAGATAATCAATAATATTCAATTCAAATTAATCAATAAGTTGAAAAATAATCAATAAATAATTTCAAATAATATTTTTAAAAATTAGAAGAAAATTTAGAAATTTATAAAATCAAACAAAATAAAAAAAACATGAAATAAATAAAATGAAAAATACAAGATGTTGAGAAAGTAAGTCGAAATAAAGTATGAAAAATAAAACATAAAATACAAAAAAGTGCTATTCGAACTTTAAGAACGTTAAAATAATGAAAAATGTGACAAAGTCGAGGAGGCTATTACCGATGGTGAAACCGATGGACGAGACGATCGAGAACAGGGTCGCGAGCTTTTAAGGAGCGCTATTCATGAACGTCGTACCTTCAATGTTTCGATGGTGCATGGTGCATCATCGAATCACTGATAAATCGATGCAAAAGTGCACACAGCAACCGGCGTCATAGGTGAAGGTGATCATCGTCCGTGTTGTGGTTGTCCTTGTACCGTGTACTCCTTATTAGCTCTCAAGCACACAACAACGAGATAGAGAGAGAAAAAAAGAATGGAGAACTCCTTCCAAGATATCTCAATACACTCGTCCTCTGAAAAGTCCTCGTATCACCTACGTCATTGCAAATCGAATACGCGGTTGACTCTCGAAAGATCATCCGACACGTTTCTTTGCTCGTATCGTCGGCTCATCAATCGACGATCGAAGAACATAAAAACTTGCCACTAATTGCGGATGACAAAAAGTTGGTCAACTGCTAACGCGTCGTTTTTTTTTTTTTTTTTTCTTTTTTTGTATTCCGATTTTGCGATTATTCTTTATTACTCGTTTTTTTTTTCTTAAATTTATTTTTATCGCTTTATTTACATTTTATGATAAATAGTTGGTTTTTATCGAGGTTGATAACTACTCGCACCATAATGAGCCGCGGGCGTTTAAACGCTTTCGAGATTTCTCATTATTCTACAGTGTCGTCGGCTCGAAGACAATTTTATAGGAAGTAACGACGCGTGTGCGACACTCGAGAATGAACGAAGCACGCACGTCTTGAAAGACGAGTGAGTGTTCCATTTGACGCCTGCGTGATATCTATGTCATGTATGTCTGTAGATGTGTTTGACAACCGGCCATTATCACAAATTACTTGTCACGAGATGATATGCAAAGTATCGAGCTCTGTGTACGCGCACATTTAAATTCTTCCTGTAACGTAGATATATTATTGTTGTTGCGAAAGTAAGGTCAAGAAATTGTTCAGATTTTCTTTCTTATATTCTGAAAAACAATCTGAGACATTCAATATTATGAATAATTCTTGATTTTTAATTAAAAACTAAATATTTCTTTAAAAATTAGATTGGATATTTTTATTATTATCAATGTTATATAATTTTTGCTTTTATTAAATATGACAGAATTTTTAAATATTAAACAAAAGGTTGTTTTAAACGTTGGTTAATTTTTTTTTATATTAAAATATTAGAATTTTAATTTTAATATTGAATAGACTTTTTAAAGAATTCTTTTTCTTGATTTTGCGAAAATGTTTTGATGATAATAATGATGAGTATTAAATTATATCGAATGCGAAATGAGGGCTGATGAATTTTTTTTATTTATTTCAGGGGCAGCTGTTGCGCTTGGGATTCTTCTGATAATAATAGCCGCTACGGTAGGCGCATTATTCCCCAAAATTATGGACATCGTGATAAACAAAGAGGTCGCACTCAGAGACGGCGGTCGAACGTTTGGATGGTGGAGAGCGCCACCAGTCTCGCCCCACATGCACGTTTACATTTATAACGTGACGAATGCCGATGAGTTTTTGAATAACGGTGAAAAACCCGCTCTTCAAGAACTCGGGCCCTATGTCTACATTCAACATTGGGAAAAAGTCAACGTCACTTTTAACGGCAATGACACCGTCAGCTACAAACAACGAAAGGAATTCATCTTTTCTCCAGTAAGAAACTCAAATTTAAACTCTTCATCTTGTCAATGAGAAAAATTATCCACCATAAAGTCCTAAATTGTTTTTTTTTTGTGAATTGTTATAGAATTTCAGACGATATTTGAAATTATTGCAGGGATATGTTTTAAATCCGGATTTATTCGAAAATATAGCGAGAAATTAATTCATCGAGATTTTGTTATCTGTATAAATTTCAAATGGAATAATTTATTTACCAACACAGCAAGGTTTCCATAGTCGGTTTCACTATTAAGAATTCGCAAAGAAGGACAAATTCCACATTACATTCCCCTCAAATATATTTTTTTTAGATTCGTACCATTCTTGTCTTTTCCCATTCTTTAGTAATTCCTCCCAGCATCAATTTCTCATTCAATGTCAACTCGAATATATTTTCTAAATCATGACGTTTTATCCCAATAAAGTTAATCTTTTAACAATATTCGAATAATGATTGTACGAGATAATTGTATTCAGTTCGACAAACACGAGACCACTTATACTTATTGCTGTATTCGCAAATATTATTATCGTCATTTCTTGTTTCATTTTTTAAATAATGAAATCATCGTTGTTGTGGACTTGAGAATTGTCCTAGGCGCCTGTCCGATGTGAAAAATATTTTTGAACATTTTTCATTTAACAGTCGTAAAATGCAAATATACAAACATACATGTACAGGGTGCCAGGCAAAAATGAAGACACATCAAATATCCAGATTTGATGTCAGTACAAGCAACATTATTTGTTTGAATTGCCCTACGACAAAAATTGGGCGAGATATTAATTAGCAAAGTGGTAACAAAAATTTTATTTTAAAATTTATTAATACATTATTTTGTCAAGTTATAAAAAAAAGTTACAATCTGTGAAAAAGAGTCTTGAGTAAAACTCGAATCTACGTTTCTTGGGAATTTATTGATAGAACGTTCAATTGCATCGTTAGTTTCTAACTCGTATTTTTGAACTTTGAGACATAATATCTCAGAAAATTTTCATCGCAAGACAATTACATAAAAACTATTATGATCTACCAATGGCAACTACCTGATTGTTTTCCGTGTCTTCATAGTTCTCGAATACCTTAGACATGTAGAAAGAGCATCGAACATTCCACGAGGCGAATCTTACGCCTCGAACATTCTTAATTCCCGACACGCGTTTAACCGCAGACGGATATTTTTTGTTCCGCTCGTATTCGATACATGCAACCAAGCAGATTAAGTTCAATGCGATCATGAGTCAATACGTGACGCACTCGTTGTGCAATCGAGCATTACACACATATATAATCGGATTTTCCAGATTTTTTTACACGTCCGTGACGGCTGTTTGTTTCTCTAAGTAACGCACAATATTTTTCTGTTTTTCCAAACGGTCATGGTCAATTCGATAAATGAATGTACATTTTTTTAGGTCGATTGATACGACTGGCTAATCCAAAAACGTGAGCGTCATCAAATAGTTTCAATTCCGTATGATTGGCACGCGCAAACTAATTACAAGAGACGCATGCGGTGATAACGTTAGATTAAAAAAGGCCGGAATTTTCACCAAAAACTGCGCATCGAAACAATTTCTCAACATTCCTCGAGCTGTCTTCGAGATGGTTTTTTCCATTATGATTAGATTAAATTCAAATTTACATAGATTGTTGGACAAGTACGGGGAATAGTTTAATTTTATTCGAAGTTAGGTTCTAGCGGATTTTCGAAAAGTAACGAGGCATTAAAACTGAAAATATACAAGTACGTGTAAGCCAACGATATTATTTATTTGTTTTACCGGCTTAAGATAGAAACACTCGCCAGAAATTAACATTTTTAGCTACGACAATTGGCCAGTCCGTTATTTAAAATCGTTAAGTCGCCCGTACGAATATAAAGGGAAACAGAAATGAAGATAATTATGTAAAAAATGAACGGTAATTGTTGTCTTTTTTTGCATTGGAAATTTTATCGTTCGGTCGTAGGTACTCGTCGATCCTGGTAAGAGACAGTAGCGGTTAAAGTTGATACCGAGCGTACGTCGATCGTTGGTTAGTTCTCGCTGGCAATTACGAATTATCGGACAATCCATGGTCATTTACGTATCACGTCGAGCAACGCTCCGCCAACTCCGTTAAGTCGATGATGGTCGACACGACTGAATTAAATTAACGACTGTATATAACCGTTTGTTATTTGAAAACCGACTTTCGCCGTTGCGTCCTTCCGGAGAATACCTTCGAATAAAATTTGTTTCCTGGATTTTTGAATCGGTATTGGTTCGCAAAATGTCTTTATCGTTTATATATACTTGTATGGTTTACGATATTTTCCTACTTCCAGGTTCTTTATTCAACTGGGAATCCAAGCGTAACGCAACGGTCGAATCGAGGAACCCTCGAGTGTGTCTATAAGGGACGATCCGATCGGTGAACGTTTCGTTTCGAATATTGAGGTTGAATTTGTCCAAATAGACGATGTCTGTTATTTTCTCCGCTTTCTCCTCCGATTCGCGAATGTAGTTTGTGTTAATTCGTTGTTACAGTTCGACTTTGACAAAAATTAGACATCTTCGATCGTCGATTTTCTGGTTATTTACGTTGTTTGCGGTTTTTTGTATTTTTATGGGTAAAAATGTAAACATTTTTTAGTCTTCCGGCGGTAATCTTGCTTTTTGTTCGGATTTAAGTAGGTTGTATTAACGATTTTTGTTTCAAATATGGGACGACGTTATATTTTTTGGTCCAAAATTTGTTTTCACCAAAATGACTTTCTAGGGAGGTTGCGGAATCGGTAAACTCCTGTACAATGACATTATCACCAGCAAAAAGTGACTCAGATTGAGAAAGATTAAAAATTCACCGGAATACAACATATTGTGGATTTCGATGGTATCGCGAAATCTCGAAAAATCGATTGTTTGCGGCGCTTTATCTCGATTCGAAAAATCGATTGTTTGCGGCGCTTTATCTCGATTTTTGTTCGTCGGACAGAAAATTGCATGAATAACTTTTTAAAGAGGTCGCCGAGACACGAAGGATGAGCCAAGGAACATCCAGATAGTTCAATTTTTGTGGCCGTGACGAAATTTCGAAAATTATGATTTTTCGAACCAAAGGGTGGAATAATTTTGTTCGTAAACATTATTGCGAAATTTGCTTATTCCATTGAAAACTGTTCGCTGATCGCGAAAATAATGATTATTCCTTAGATAGTTGGGAATTAATAGGCGAAATCCTCAAAAATCTGTGAAAAATCACATTTTTTCGACTTTTCACCTATCATAAATCACATTTTTTCGACTTTTCACCTATCATTTTTAGTTCGAGTGAAAAAGTATTGACGAATTCGTAATCAGCGAACAATTTCCCATCGACATGAGCTCAAGAATGTGTTAAAAACAGAAATCTAAAAAAGTGCCTTTTTTACCCTAATTTGTTTTTTATCCTAGGGTAATATACTACCCTGCAGTGGAGGGGGGGGTTCGGAAAATAAAATTTAACGTGCAACAAATGTCCAGGATGGGGTCAAATATTTTGGCTTCAAAAACAACGTTTTATAACGTCGTAATTATAAATGTCAACTATCGATACCTGTCGAGGGCTCAAATTTTTGGCCGATTTTCCAAATTTTATTCATAAATTATACGGCTATTTTATTTTAACTATATCACGCCTAAGTCGTTACATTAACATCTCTATTGACATTCACTCGTTTCGTATAGTCAGATCGATTTGTTTTTTTTTCCTTAATAGGATTTATCCGCTGGTTCGGAGGATGATCTCGTGGTAGTACCGAACGTACCGATGTTATCGGCCACGAGTCAATCGCGACACGCGGCACGATTTTTGAGGCTCGCAATGGCCTCGATAATGGACATCCTCAAAATTAAGCCATTCGTCGAAGTGTCAGTCGGTCAATTACTCTGGGGCTACGAAGATCCTCTACTGAAGCTCGCCAAGGACGTTGTGCCCAAGGAACAGATGTTACCTTACGATCAGTTCGGTCTTCTCTATGGTAAAAATGGCACCGCAGTCGACCATTACACCGTGTTTACCGGTCAGAGTGACGTGGCAAAGTACGGAATGATGGACCGATGGAACGGCAAGGACGGTCTAGGTCATTGGACAACCCCTAGCTGCGATAGCATCATGGGCAGCGATGGTAGTATTTTCCCGCCGCATATTACCAAGGATACCGTCCTTAAGATCTTCGACAAGGATCTCTGCAGAGCTCTGCCACTCGTGTTTAAGGTTGGTTGATTATTTTGTTGTCTTTGTTTCCCTCGCTTAGGTATTATCTTAACTGAATCTTTGTTGATTTACTCAAGTAGTGTTATCTGGACAGGACAGATTCATCCATTTCTGTTTAATCAATCGATTAATTAATGTGCCCTAAATCAATCTGTAATTAATTAAATAATCATAAATTTTTAATAATTGTTATAACTTTGTTTTTACTAATTAATTCTGTTTAATCAATTGATAAATTAATGTGCCCTAAACCAATCTGTAATTAATTAAATAATCATAAATTTGTAATAATTGTTATAACTTTGTTTTTACTAATTACTATTTATTCGTCTATCAATTTTTAAAGCGTACCGAGTTCGTAGTAACCAAAATTGTAATTCGATGGGTTTCAATAATAAATTTTCAACAATCAATGGGAGTGTTTGTAAGTGTGGTAATTTTTGGTCCTAATGAATTTAATTAATGGTTACATTTCCACGCTTTCAGGAGGAAGTTACCACAGCCGGCGGAGTTCCTGGATATAGATTCGTTCCGCCAAAAGACGTTTTCTCAGCGCCCGACAAAGTAGCGTCCCAAAAGTGCTTCTGCCCCGAAGGACCACCCTGTGCACCCGAGGGAACCTTCAACGTTTCTTTGTGTCAATACGACTCACCTATTTTGCTCAGCTTCCCTCATTTCTTCCGTGGTAAGAGTTTCGATCGCTCGTCGAACGATTACAAATTATATTACACGATCGTGTGAAATTAACTCTGAAAATAGAAAATAAGAAAATGTTGTACGAATATTTAAAAAAAAAGTCCTCGCGTCGAGAAGAATGCTTCGCCAATGTCAACGAATGTCGAATCACCGTTAACCACGAACGACTTTTTCTTACGTTTCCTGCTTTCGGAAAATGCTATGCCATTTACCCCGGGAATCAACGGACCGTACGTTCCGTCTCTGTTCACGTCGTAACGACGCCTGCGGAAAAGACACGAGTCAGTCTCCCACGCGTTTCCATTGTCAATCGCGTGTGTACCTATTTGTTGTGGGAACTTTTTTGCGCACCAAAACATCGTTTCAACGAAATTCACTTTTACTTTCCGTTACCAAAGATTTTTTTTTTATTAACGATGCCGACCTGGGCCTAATTGCTAATTCGTAAAACTTTGCACTACGCGCATAAACAAAATAATTATTTAAAAATGCAGCAATTTACCGTTCATTTATTCCGGAAATTGAATCGACCAAAATTTCATTTTCTTTTCCGTAGCCTCTCTATTTTTTGAGATCTAACGAGCAAGTATGATCCAAGAATAAAATAAAGTAAATTAAAATAAAAGGAAGTGATTTAAAAAAAAAGGAAAAATGAGAATATTACGATTATTAATAATAAATGATTCGTTTGTTTGTTCGCAGCGGACCCCGCGCTACGAGAGGCCGTAACCGGAGTGTCACCGCCGGAGGAAGAGAAGCATCAACTTTTTATCGACGTACAACCAACCATGGGCACGGCGCTACGAGCCCGCGCTCGAATTCAAATAAATCTCGCGGTTAGCCAGGTGCGAGACATCAAGCAGGTCGCTTCGTTTCCGGACATCGTTTTTCCGATCATGTGGTTCGAAGACGTAAGTCTCCTTCTACGATTTATCCTTTCAAAAATGAAAATTCGAGCGGTTGATTTTATACGGAGATTTATTAAATTCACAAATTACGTTTTTATACGCTTCGCTCCGCTTTAAGATCGCTGTTAAAATAAACTTTCACCGATCATTTGCATTTCCCGGTGACTACGATCGCGCCTCGTAACAACCAAGAAACGAAATATGCGCGGAGCGCGACCGAGCATTGTTCTTCGTCGAAATAAACGAACTTGCGAGTTACAAACTTCATATCTGATTCATTGTAAGCCGAATACTCCGAGTGAAATTTCACTAACGCAAATTTCTCATTTTTGTCTCTCTTGTCTTTTGTTTTTATCTCCGAGTTTCGAGACAAACGCTTTGTGTTTGAACGAACTGATTTTTCTTATCATCCCGGTTTTTTTTTCCAATAACGAAGTTTATATTTATTTTAATATTATAAAATTTTGCTGCTATATTGATGGACATACAATAATTGATAAAATAATTGATTTTCCAGGGTATCGACGGACTTCCCACTCAAGTAACCTCGTTGCTCAAAATGGCGGTAGATGTTCCTCCGATCGCCCGAGCCGCACTTTCCGGCGGGATGGGGGCGCTGGGTATAATCGTATTAATCGTCGCTCTCATGTGCCTGGCGCGAGCAGCGAAACGTCAAGAGAAGCTTCATCTGAGCAATCCGTTGCCCTCGAACGCAACGAACAACAAGGGCAATCTCAATCCAGCTTTCCAAGGCTCCACGAAATAAAGAAAACGCGTTAGGATCTTAGCGGAAGAGCTAGTCGGACAAGAAGAAGAGAACTCGAAAACGAAGGGAAACACAGCCCTTCGTCACGATCGGGGAACGAACGCGAAGTATACGACAACTTCGATTCGCGGACGCGTACCGGTATATCGTTTGAATTTTATTTATTTTGATTATTTCTTTTTATTTTATCTTCATTGTTCGTTGTTTTTATTTTATTGCATTGAAACGAAAGCTCACCATTCTCTCGATAGAATGGACGAGAGTTCAAAAACAAAAGATTTCGATAAACCGGTGGACGTCGAAGGTTCCATCGTAGCTGGTGATAATATCGAGGGACATTTTTTCGTTTTTTTTTGTGTTTTCTTTTCTGGAACAACCCGTTGATTTTGCACATTGGTGGTGGGGTTAATGAGAAGGCCAAACGATACAGGGCGATTTTTCCGGCGGAGCGATCACGAGTTGTCGGTCATTCGTTGTTGTACGTCCTTCAAAGATTAATCGTAAATCGGTTCATGGGCACAGTTACCGGCGACGATCGCCACGACAAGATTTATCGCGCACCCTTGCAAAATCTCCGTCATCACGCGCTTCTTTTTTCGCGGGAAAGATTAAAACACGAATGGCAACGTCCGAAATTCCATTGTTGACAATCAACGGATCGCGATGCGGCAATGTTTTCTTCCCTGAAAACGGTGACTTCCTTAGGATACTCTACTCTTTATTCTCCTTCGTAACGGTGTATTATGTAAAGCGATTCTAATAATTTCGAACTTAAGTGTCGATGGCTCGTAGTCGTAACAACGCGATGGATTGTAGACGGGTCGAACAAAACAACAAAATGTTACACGAGAAATTTTCGATTTCCGTTCGTCGATCGTTATAAAAAATGTCTCTTTCCGTCTACGCAATTTTTCAGGGACGACGAACCGACCGAAATCGAAGGAAAAACAAAAGAAAAACGGGCAATGCTGCGCTTTGAAATCAAATCTCAGGTGCTGTTCCGGTCGATTCGTTCAATTTTTTTTTATCGTTTTATTATGGATAATTCTCTCTCTTTCTCTCTCTTTCTCTCTCTCTCTCTCTCTATCTATCTTTCTCTCTATCTGTGTACCGTACAAAAAAAACTGGGGTTTGAGTTTATAGCGACTTTTATCAGTCGTTGTTTCACGCTCCGGAGATACGGATGTGGTGTTTGCAATATTCTCTTTTAATCCGTCCAAGGGGAGTATTCATGGACCAAGCTCTGATAAAAGCTAACAATCCGAATGTTAATTTGCGGAAATCACAGTGATATCGCGATATAATTGAGGAATGCGAAGGAAAATGAGGTAGAAAGAGAAAATACGAAACGACGATTAGAACTTGGCCCAGAGACTCCCGAACGAATGTAATTATATCGAATGTACCATTCTATATTATTCTTCTGTGTATATGTTTTTATTATAAATAATTTCTAGCAAATCCCCTTATCACCCTTCCCCTAGAACTACTCGATGCTCTTTAGGTAAAAGAAAATACTTTTGTACAATATTAAAAATCAAAAGATACCAAATCGTTATCGATTCTTGTATTACCATCGCTAATCGTAATTCCCATTCCCAATTCTTGTATTCCATTTCGGAAGACGAAGAACGAAAAAAGAAAGAAATTACAAAATGTCAGTTTTTATTTCTAACGCATATTTTTAAGACGAATTAATCGATAAGTATTCAAACGTTTATAGACAAAAAACGAATGCTCTGTTGTATGTCTGTGTGTGTGTGTGTTTTTTTTATAACGAGAGGAAAGATTTTCTCCGAGGTTTCTCAGAAGTTCGTACAGCGCACTAATGACATCCTTACGTTTCACAGTTCAAGCGGGGTTATCGACTCGTACGAGCAGTCGTACGAGTCGTTTTTGTTCGTATCACGAATGAAAAAAGTCACGCCACGCGTTTTACGATAAATCGAGAGCTTCGGCATCAATGAACGATCCCGAAAACCGATTGATTGAACTAGCCACGCGACGATAACAGCAGTTGCATAGTATAACGTTTTTATCGGCTGTAAAGATGATTGTCACGTGCCGGACGATATCGAAAGATTCAAGGTTTTCGCGATTTAACGAAAATAAAGGGAAAAAAAACAGATTTTTTCTTTTTAAAACATTTTATCGTATTTGCTAACTACATTTTTCCGTATACATTTTCCTCGTAACGACGTTTCGCCGTACGATCCGTATAGTTTCCGCGTAAAATCGAGCCCCGTGAGACTTTCGATCAAAATACTATCTCGAATTTTTCGAAATTCTCAGAACGAGTTTTGCTAAATCCTAGATGGAACTTCAATCGTAAAACGTTAATTTTTCATACTCGATTGTTTAAAATATTGTTTAAAAGCTTAGCAAAATTTGAGTATAAATAATGTGAATCGAGTGGATAAACGAGTTCAATTATTATCAAAATTTTTATCACACCCTTGCATAAATAAAGAAACTCGAATAATTTCGAGTCTTCGTGAGATATAATTACTAACGATCGGTTTTTGAAAAATCAAAATAAACCGTTATACTAAATAGTCTTTGATGAATAACAGTAATAATAATATTAATTATAAGAATAACAATAATCTATTCGTATATTAAAACTAGAGAGTTATATAAATTAATAACAAAGAAAACTTTAACATTAGCAGTCTTAACAACCAGATTTTCTTCGACCTTGGCCGAGAACGATGTTTCAATTATCGGAATCAAAACGACTCCAGACCCTGGCAAGAATCATTCCGCAACGAGAACGAATCTCCTACAATTCGACGTACGTCGAGAGAACGATTATGGGCTGTTTTATCAATTTTTTTCATCGACTTTCCACTATTTACTTGTAAAATCGATAAAAATCCGTCCTCTCGTTATTTGTGCAACAACGCAACCCAAAAAACAAACCGAACACAACTTCTTGTTTCCAAAATTGTTCATTTTTGAGAAAACAAAATAGGAAAAATCGTTTTAAAAATTTGTCTACATCTTGTCCTTCGATCGAGCAACGTCACTCAATTTATGACTCTCGAGTTCGCGATTAATGCGCACGCGTTGTTGCGTTTTAATAACAAAAAACCAAAAAATAATAACGAAAAACGTTATTTTCATTCGATAAGCGGATTTTGACCCGAGACGTTTCTTTTTAGGGCACCGTGTCGCTCTTCGCGATTATGTTTCAACATACGGATGAACCAACACATGGTGAAAACGATACCGATCAAGCTGATCCATTGCATTCCCGCTTCTACAGCGGCGGCTGTGAAATACGCATGGTGAAAAATATTGTGCAACGAATCCGGAACTGTGTCGATCGCGATTTCGACCCAGAGAAGTGGAAGTATCGTACCGTCCTCGATATTTCCCAAAAACGGTACACCAACCGCTTTTCGCGCCTCGATGTTAATTTGATAGCGGGTGTATCCGCCGATGGGAACGCCCAATCGCTGAAAATTCCCATAAAATCGATAGTTATTAACAATTAAAACGATCAAAAAAACAGGACGTAACTTTTTTTTTTCAAATTTTGTTTGAGATTATTGTTTCTTGTTTTTATAATTTATCGAACTTACCGGATGAATCTCGACGAACGACTCGTGATTTTCGGCATGAGGTCGCAGACCCTCGAATTTGTTGACGAGTTCTCCATCGCCAGCGTAAAAATGAGGGAACGACGTCAAGAATGGCATGTTGAAACTACAAGCGGAAGTGTTGAAGACACCGGTTGGTGGGCAAGTTCTACGTGAATTTGGAACGTCGAGCACACTAGGCGAGCAATAACAATTGTCCTTGGTGGCTGTCGATGTGAAAGAGTCCAAGGGTGGTTTGTACCTGAGACGAGAGAAAGTATTGTTTAATTTTTGTTAATTTTTATTTCGTCTTTCGTTTCGTCTTATAACCCTGAGAAAATTCTCAAAATAATTTCTCGTTGAGAAATTCTCAAAGCGATCGTTGTGAAATAACGGAAACAATGTTTTCTGTGAGAAATTCTCGACGGTACGATTTTTATACGAATATTGTTAATCATATTTTCGCTGTGAAATTGCGAAAATAATATTTTTTGTGAGAATTTGACGAAACTAAGTTTTTTATACGTTAAGAAATTGTCATTGCGCGATCTTTTCGTTGAGAAATTCTCTTTGGAGATCTTTTACGTTGAGAAATTCTGAAAACAATGTTTCTGTGGTATTTGTATGTTTCGAGTGAGAAAATGTTAACTCACGTGTACGTTGGAATGCCATGGACGAGTCCTCGACCCTTATAGTCCAACGTCAAAGTTCGACACATGTCTCGAGCGTAGACTTCAAGAGGCAATTTATGATTTTCGATGACATTCGGTGGGAAGACTGAGCCATCGGTACCGTCGATCTTGTCACACTTTTCGTCGCCCCAAAGAGAACGACTTCTCTGTCCATTGAGCTTCTCAATTCGGCCGACATCGTTTATGTCCTCATTACCGGTTTTTATCGTAATGCGATCCTCGGAAACTCCGTTTTTCTATAAATCGAGAATTGATCAGGTAAATAACGATCTCTCCGTTCAAACGACGATCTTTCCATTATTTTAGGAACGATCGATAATTTCCATTCCGTTTTAAGATTTGAAAGTTAATCTCGAAAATTTAGCTCGATCGGTATCAATAACCGACAGTGATTATAAAAAATATGCCAAGTTTCTTCGTTAAAAGTTCCAGATACAAAAATACTCGATTATCTTTCCGCCTCGCCCAAAAAATAATCGCCTTTCTTATAAGAAAGGCGATTATGTTTTGGGTTTGGGTTTGTCGTCGATTTATAAATCGACGAATATGCGTCCCATCTAACGGAAAAACTTGCCGATTTTTTCGTCCAGCTTGATAAAATCATACATCGCTTTAAAAACTATACAAGTATCGTTACTTACATAAGCGAGAACGCCGAATTTGTCGAAAGGAATATTTTCCTGCCACGAGATGAGCGGTTTGGCAATATCGAAGATTTTATCGTCGTATCCCCAAAGAAAGCCACCGGCTGGTACATCGACGAAAGTTTTGGCTCGAACGGTCGTAAGAACGGCAGTGAGTCCGACCTGAGCGACGAAACCCATGTCGCGTGTAAACGCCATTGCTGCGACCAACGGGACATTTGGCACAGTAATTATTTCATCGTCCGGATTTCCGCCTTCCCATTGAAACGATCTCTTCTCCTGATAAGTGATAGTCCCGTCCTCGTTGATCGTAGGATTAACCCTCGTCAATGTTTCTCTGTACATATAAGGCCCCGTCTCGACGATCTTCAATTTGTTCGATTTACCGCTCTGAAAATCGTTAACGTTCGTGTAATTGAATATTCGTACTCTGAACGAAGGACGAACCGGCGGACGTAGCCACATATCGAACATCGATGTACCGTTTCTTATCACGAGACCGGATAATATCGCGTCGCGAAATACATTGGTGCACCAAAAAACTACGAACGTCACGAGGCTTATGAGCGCGACACAGGTCACCGTACCGATCGCCAAATTTTTCGTACAGAAAGGACGACGACTCGAGGTCGTCGACTTCTTCTCGTCGACCCTCTGATGCGACATTTCGTTTTGTTTTTTTATCCTTTACTTATTTTCTTTATTCACCGAAAAATTCTTTATTTGATTTATACGAATGTCGATGAATTTAATTACTTTTGTATAGAATTTTGTTTTATTTATGTTTGGTTTAAATTGAAATAATATTGGTTCGAACGTGACAGCGAGTGGGAAGGACCGAATTGGTCGAGCGATTTCCGGCCGACTGACTTCTTCGAGTAACGCGTCGTTGAATAAAAATCTTCTTGGTCGTCGAGACTTTTTTGCCCGGCTCGTCGTCGACTCAGTAAATCGTGATAACCTTGTTGCGGGGATGACCCCTGGAAGCTTACACCTCCGATACGATAGAGTTAGGACGTGAATTCCCGGGCAACGGATTCGAGACACTCGTTCGATGTAAGCGATCCCCCTTTGGCCCCTGTACATGTTTATACGATAAGCCGTTTACGATTTGGCGCTAATCGCTCGACGTTATAACGTCGTACTGCTCGTACCGCAGACGGCAATCGGCCACCAAAACAATTTTTGTCCGATCTCACAGACACCCTCGATACTCTTCGGCATCGCGCTCGTTGCATTATTGTCGTGACGAAAAAAACATGATAAATGTTTTTTTTTTTTTTTTTTTCATTTGTTTTTTTTTTTATTTATTAGAAATGTTTAAGGATAAAAGGTCGTTGACCGGTTGGGCCTTTCTAAAGCTCAGAAGGGCTTATAGTGTAAATGGGTTAGGGCGAAGGTTTTCGGATTTGTTTTTGGCCCTTATTATAATTTAC
>JAPYZT010005683.1:0-15713 GCA_030522965.1 Tryphoninae sp. A BG-2022a
GAGAAGCTCGCTCCCTCGCGGCGAGCGAGAGAGGAATAAGGAATAAAGATGGAATGCGGAGGGAGAAAAAAACGGAGGGAAAAGGATGAAATTATAAAGAAAGAGGGAGAAAAAAGAAGAGGAAAAAATGGCTGAAGAAGGCTCTCTCTTTGTCCCTTTCTCTCTCTCTCTCTCTCTCTCTCTCTCGGGGGGGCAAGCTCGTGTAGTATACGTGCCATTGATTGGAACGTATATTCGCCCGCGAGGCAGGGGGTTTCTCTTGAATTTTTTGCACATACGTGCGCACCTCGACGAGAATCCTCCCCCCCCCCCTTTCGTTGAGAAAATTGCGCGCGATTCAACAACCATCGTAAGGACTAAGAGAGAGTGAAACAGTGATTGTTAAGGGGGCAGAGCAGTGGAGGGAGAGATGAAGGATGAAGAAATTACAATGGAAACAAAGATTACGATGTAACGTGTAACGAATTAGCAAAGGAGAACGAGAATTTATGTACGAACGTGCGTTTTCTCAGCGGACGACGTTAAATCGTGCGCGAGTGTGCGTGTATTCAACGCGCGAAGAAAACATCGAATCCGATTAATAAGACTATAAATTTCTGGCTTTTATGTTACCGAGAAAAAGAGAGAAAGAGAGAGAGAGAGAGAGAGAGAGAGAAACGAGATCGAGGCGCGAGAATCAACGCGCGATCGCTTTTTAATCTAATTCTACGAGGAATATAAATATCGAGCGAGTGATAAGTTGGCCGGTCGTACCAGTTTAATACGTACGCGCGAAAGAGAGGGAGAGAAAGAGAGAGGAGCAATCTCGTTCTCGGTATAAAAGATTTAAAAGGATGAAAAATTCGAGAGATCGTCCTTTGAGGGAGGATTTAGAGACGCGGAGAAAGGAGGCACGTGTGCGTCCCCACACAATTTGGCAATGCGAAAATTGTTTTTTCACAACGTCCCTTTCGACATCGTTTCTGTTTTTTTTCCAAGCGGAGTACGCGGATTTCGAGACACGAGGTTCAAAAAAAAGACTTATCGTCTCATAAGGATTTGACGATTTATCAAAAAATATTGTTTTTATCTTGCGTTTTCTTTTTTTTTGCGATTCGGTCGTATATTTGAGATGGAGATATTATAAAGAATAATCCTCGTCACGTCCAGACGCTAAATGCCTCGTTCCCGTGTCCAACAGGATCTTTAACCACGATAATTCTCCCCCTCCCCCCTCCCCCCTCTCTTTGATATCTTTATTCGCGATCATGTGACCCGATCCCCCTCCTCCTTCTCTTGCTCCTGAGACTCACTCCCTTTCTCTCTCCTAATTCCCTTTCGCGTTTCTGATTCAATATAAAATCCCTTTTGGCATGATCCTGCTGTGAAAAAAAAGAATTAAAAATAAAAATTGAAAAAAAAGTATCTAAACTCCGTTTGCGTTTTGTTGGAACTTCCCCCATGGCTGCCTTCCTCGTATATACACGCGATATTACTCAGGATATAATAAAGAAGGCAAAGCATGCCAAGGGTGCTCGCAGGCGCGCGCGTGTGCACAAAAAAAATTGACACGGGGTCGCGTATACATATATACATCGCGGTAAGAGCCTGGGATTGAAATATCGAAAGTTTTGTATTTATTTTTTATTTTATCGGCTACGCTTCACGCGCAATTTCAATTTCTTCTCGCAAATTTTCTTTAACGAAGCAAAATTAATGGAATTCATATTTAAAAACATGAAATTGATAAAAAGTTTGCAAATAAATTATAAACTCTTATGAAATATTTGGCATATTCACGATAAACATTAATTTAAATTAAGTTAACATTCAATAATTCTTATTAAACGCGAAAACATTATTTGCTGAATTTTTTTTATTGTCGATTAAATTGATTTTTTACCGATAGATCGTTAGTGTTACAAAATATTTACCAAATCTATGATTAACAGAAAAGCAGAATGAATTAACATTCATTAATTTTAATTATACTTGAACAAATTTTTTGGTGAATTTTTGTATTGTCGATTAAATCGATTTTTTAGCGATAGATCGTTAGTGTTATGAAATATTTGTTAAATTTATGATAAAAACAGAAATCCAGATTGAATTAACATTCAATAATTCTAATTAAACGTGAAAACATTGTTTGCTGAATTTTTTTTATTGTCGATTAAATCGATTTTTTAGCGATAGATCGTTAGTGTTACGAAATATTTGTCAAATTTATGATTAACAGAAAAGCAGAATGAATTGACATTCAATAATTTTAATTAAACGTGAAAACATTTTTTGGTGAATTTTTTTATTGTCGATTAAATCGATTTTTTAGCGATAGATCGTTAGTGTTACGTAATATTCGCCAAATTTATGATTAACAGAAAAGCAGAATGAATTAACATTCAATAATTCTAATTAAACGTGAAAACATTATTTGCTGAATTTTTATTTATTGTCGATTAAATCGATTTTTTAGCGATCGATCGTTAGTATTACGAAATATTTGTCAAGTTTATAATAAAAACAGAAATCCAGATTGAATTAACATTCAATAATTCTAATTAAACGTGAAAACATTTTTTGGTGAATTTTTTTTATTGTCGATTAAATCGATTTTTTAGCGATCGATCTTAAGTATTACAGGTAACGCTGTATAGTTATGAGGAGGTACAGGATATGGCCTAATCCTTCGTCTCATAGGCGGACCCCGAGGGAATTCACAACGAAGTTTGCGCCGCCTCCTTGCGTACGGCTTAAGCTCGTACACAAACGCACAAATACACAGAAGTATGGGAGAGCTCCCTTCTTCTCCTACACGTGATCACGTCGTAATAAACCACAGTGTCCCGTGCCCGCACCCGATCGGGCCCTGGGAAACACTCGTTGCTCGCGCTTTTGCGGCTTACAAAGCTCGAGGGGCACCACGCGCCCGACGAGAGATTCCGCTTCGATAATGTCGAAGGGCTAGCTCATGACTCTAACCCTCTATTTCTCTCTCTCTCTCTCTCTCTCTCTCTCTCTCTCTCTCTCTCTCTCTCTCTGCCTCTTACCTTCCCTATAACCGCGATCAAGCGGTGCAATAAGCTCCCACTCTCCCTCATTCTCTCCAACGCTGAAAGTTATTTGCATACAAACTCCGACAATAATAATAAACAAATTTACCAACACAAATCCTTCAACCTTTAAAAAAATCGATTTTTCCTCCAACATTTTATAATCTCATCCTTCCAAAAACCAATATTCCAATAAATTAAAAAAAAACATTCATTATTTACACAAACAAATATGCAATTTTAATCAATAACGAAATACAAAAATTACGATCGAATTGGCGATTCGGAGAAACTACGAGTACGCTTCGAGGAATAATAATTTCCGCGAACTTCCTATACGCGTATCCAATATGCATAATGAGGAAACTATAATCTTTATGAAAGTCGATTCGTTCGCGACGGGGTCTGAAAATCACGCGTTCACGCGCTACTTGTTGGCTGCTTGTTACATTTGCCAGAGCTATTAGGGACCTAACTGCGCGGCGGTTAGCCCCGTGCCCTGTTGCTCCTTGCTTTATGCCTCCTATAGACAAACGCCCCTCGCCCCCCCCCCTCTCGTTCTCGCTCTCTCGTTGAACCGTTGTTATATATAGCTCGTACGATGAGAATAGAGTACATACAACATTTATATATATATATATATATATATATATATATAAGTCGCACAAGGTACAGGAGGCTTCCTTGCGCACCGAGGAGAGAGAAAGAGAGAGTGGCCACGATCATAAACTCGGACGGATGCCACTATAAAATAATACAAACGCCCGGGTACTACGATACTAACTTCGCGTTTAGTAGCCATTAATTTCACCGTTCGAGAAACGCGCTCACGTACCCCCCTCGGTCTTTTCTCGCACGGGTATATACATCCCCTCGATGGCTCGACTCGATATTGCACCGAGAATCATTGTGTCACTTTATCATATTCGAGCATCCCGTCGTTTGGTAGAAAACACTCGGCAGCATTGCCACTGACACATCGAGACAGCGATCTCGGAAAATCATTACGAGACATATCTCATCGATATTTAACTCGATGATATAAAATCGACTACACTACATCGCTTGAAACAGCTACGAAACGTTATTCGACCACGTACTCGCGTAAATAATTACGAATATACGTGTTTTGTTTTGTTTAATTAACACATTTTTAGTTTTCTTTCGTTTCTTCAATATTCGTAATTAATCATCTTCGAACGTAACGTTCTTTTGTTGGAATAAATTATGAATAATTATGAGTATTAATAAATATAATTAATTGGTAAGTTTTGAAGAGAATTGTTGAGTCCTTGCACATTCACACCAAAAATCCCATTACGAGCCCCGTTGCATAACATGACCAACAAAAAAAAAAAAACAGCGAATTAAGAACACTTTTTTCTTGTTTTCAGTTTTGTTTACTACGTAATATCGGAGCGTGACGTTAAGACAAGAATTAAACAAGAAAAATAAATAAGAATCATGACACGGTGAAACGGATTAATGTTTGGAATTATTAAGTTAAGAACGAGCGTCCGTGCACGGATCTTTCGAGAAGTTAGACAATGCGTTGTTAGGCAGAGCGATACGAAACGGTAGTACGCTTGGAGCTGGTAATGTGAGTGGAGGGCTGCTTGACTCTCAAAATCGTGTTCTCGGTCAGGTATTTTTTTGTTTTGTTTTTAATTTAAAGAAAAACAAAGACAAACTATCCAAGAGAAACGAAAATGTAGAGCGATGCGTAGAAAAACAAAAATTATTTTCGTGCAAAGAACAAAATATTATTTTTCTCTCGCGAAAAGTTTGAGTCAGTAAATAAAATCATGCCACACGAGGTTTTTATTTTATTTTATTTTTAATCGAGGTGTTTTAGTCGATTTTGTAGTTTTTGTTTATATTTTTAGATCGAAAAACAAAACAATAAGGAGCAAAAACGTATTCGTTAGTCAAGCAGCTCTTCCTCGGGGTTTTTTTTTCGTATGGTGTGTATTTGCCTGGACTCACCGATTCTTTTGACGTGGACGTCGCGATTGAAGGAGACGCTTCTCTCGGGAAGCTTTCGAGCCGCAGCGGGAGAGCCGGAAGTCGTGACGTGAGTCTCGACGATAATCGAGTGTACTTCGGTCGGTAGATCACCGGCCTCGCCGCCCTCGTCGGCCGATCTCAGTGACTCCGAACGTTGTACCTCGGGCATCTTCCTATGCTCGATCCCTCTTTACTTCCGATCATAACACGCGTTCCCGTCTATTTTTCTTTCTCCCCCTGCTCGATTTATCTCGATTTTTACGTTTATCCTTGTTTCACTGTAACACTCTCTCTCTCTCTCTCTCTCTCTCTCGTTTCTCGTACAAAAAGTCGTTTCGTGTTTTCCTGTTTTATTTTTCTTATTCATTCAATAAATCTCGTGTCGTTTGTCCCCTTGTACTATTCGTTTCGATTTTCGTTCGAGTTTCGACGATCTGTAAATCCAACGTTGCGAAAAGTCGTATTTTTAAGGTATTTATGTGACAAAATGCATTTTATCTATCCCTCTCTCTCTCTCTCTCTCTCTCTCTCTCTCTTTTAATCGTCAATTTTCTCGTTTTAATAATAAACGATCGACGATATCGATGACGTTGAATCCGATTTTAAGCGTCGATATAAAAATATTCGGTCGCGCAGGAGTACGTGCGAGCGCGATGAGCTTTCACAAACGTTCCACGGACACGCCACCACACCGATCGGTATTATCATCGTGATTATTCGTCATTTTTACGAGCGAACCGCGCACACATATAGATCGCAACCACTTATAAAAATGATACATAATAATGATGATAAGTGCATGCACATACATACACACATACACATACACACAAATATATGTATATATACGTATATATTTAAAGCGGGACATAACGATGACGTTCCGATTTACGTACCGCGGAGCTCGCCTCTCCTCGAGGCAGGCACCGCGAGACACTCTCGTTCGTGTCTCACCACGGTGGTACTCTCGCCCGGGACACGCACACACGTCGGCGTGCGCGATGACGGTTTTCTCAGGGCGATATATAATATAATGAGTGAGAGCATGACGCGGTGAGAACCGCACCGGAGAAGGTAATACGACAGTGCGATGATTGAAAGATGACGATGACCGATAAGTCGAGTACAAAATAGCGTGGAATAAGAAAAGTGATGGAGAGTTGTGGAAGAGGGAACGTGGGGGGGGGGGGGAAGAAGGGGTTAAAGAAAAAAACGGACGGGGAGAGCATTCGAGAGATCCGGAGCTCTCGAGCAAACGATAGTTTCCGGTGCGTGAATCGATCGAGGCCTGTCCACAAAGTATTTTCCGATTACGATAATGAATAAAAAGAGAGAAGGAGAGGAAAAAAAAAACACGAAAAACAGGTCAAGAGAGAAGAAAAAATATTCAAGAATTCTCGAGGTGAAGAGATAAATTTTGTCCCGGCGCGATGAAACGTTTACTTTTAGTCTAATTAAAAAATAAATTAAAATATGTAAGGAAAAGAAGCGCGGA
This sequence comes from Tryphoninae sp. A BG-2022a, assembly GCA_030522965.1. NCBI lineage: Eukaryota > Metazoa > Arthropoda > Insecta > Hymenoptera > Ichneumonidae > Tryphoninae sp. A BG-2022a. Next base: position 6,535 of record JAPYZT010005683.1, read on the forward strand.
GAGTGGAGCGACCGTTGGCGACGCGCGAGGCGTTTGACCCGTTGGACACGAATGCGCACGTGTAAATTCGGGTCTCGTTAACACGCGACGTGGCCTATAATCGAGATACTCATCGGATTAATTATTACACCGAAGAGATTTGAGCTTCGCGCGCGCGAGAGCGAGCTGAAGAAAGAGAGAGAGAGAGAGAGAGAGAGAGAGAAAGATCGGACGTTCGCGACCTTCCCCGACGTCTTTATACGTCGCTCTCGTACTCGAGAGAGTACGAAAGAGACGAAAGGAAATACGGTGAGGTACACTGGGTGAAATCGGAGATGCGCAAAATTTCGCGGTCAGTCTCACGCGCATGAAAAAAAAAGAAAGAAAAAACAACGACAAAAACGAATAAATTAAAATGCATCAGATTGTTCGTCGGTTTATTACGTATCACGTCCCGTGTGTCTGCCTAAAGATACAAGTCTCTCGGTCCGTCTTCGCGGTTCCGTGACCTCCGTGGGTATGCGAGAGAGAGAGAGAGAGAGAGAGAGAGAGAGAGAGAGAGAGAGAGAGAGAGTCGACCCTGACTCCTCTCTTCTTTTCTCTCAATCTCTGTCGCCGAGCTACGTCCCAGGATTATTTATCCGGCGATCCTTTCCGCGCGAGCACGTGGGCTTTTTGATTTTATTTTTCTGTTCTCCGACGTACGACATTATTCAAAATTTAATTATGGAACATATCAGACGAAGACGGAGAGTGCGAGTGAGAGAGAGAGAGAGAGAGAGAGAGAGAGAGAGAGAGAGAGAGAGAGAGAGAGAGAGAGAGAGAGAGAGAGAGAGAGAGAGAGAGAGAGAGAGAGAGAGAGACAGAGAGAGAGAGAGAGAGTGAGAGAGAGAGAGTGAGAGAGTGTGATAGAGAGAGAGAGATGAACGTCGAGTGCGCAGAACCGCGGATAAGAAGGACGATAAATCTGATCCTTGTCCAAGGGAGTTCGTGCGTATACGCGTATATATATATGTATATATGTCGCATGCAATGCGAGAATTAAAATGCACCACGCGTTTCGTTCGTAAACGCATGCGCGCGCGCACACACACCGCCCGCCGCGTGCGCGATTGCATTTTCTGGCTACATTGAGCTCGCGCGTTCGCCCTTGAAGACAATGAGGGTGACCCCGGGCTGTGACAGTCCAAGGCCATCGTTTACTTATACATTTTGCTACTGTCACGGGCGTGTACGAGACGCGCCTCGCCTCTTGATACGCATGCGCGATCGGACACCATCGAAATGATAAACATTAAAATAACACAAAAAATTGCAAAAAAAAGAGAACAAGGTGTTAACACGATGAATATTTATTTTACAAAACAAGGAGAACAAAATTGCGGTGTCGATGACATCGTGTTATCAAAATATTTTCGAATTTTTTTTAAGCGAAGTTACAAATGGAAAAAAAAAAAAATTCATTAAAACGTTAACGAATTCGGAGAGAATTCGTTAAAATACAAGTTTTTCGAAAGTTTTCCACGTAAATTCGAAGCCGAGCATCTTATTATACCCGTGTCCATCTCTGAGTTTCGTCGCTCGTGGAATAATTTAAACAGTTTATTATTTCCCCCTTTATGTGTGTTTGTGTGCGATACGAGTGAAGGAACGTGAGCAAGAGCCCTCGCAAACATGAGATTGCACATGTGTATATGTATATACACAGTGGGGGAAGAGAAATGCCGTCACCGTAAGCAAATGAGACGATTCGCATGGACGCGATTCATGGCCGCGAGTGAGATCGCGCTCTTGGCACAGAGAAGAAGATCAGGATCATGAGAAAGGAGAGAGAGAAAGAGAGAGAGAGGATGAGGACCGAGAGCGGATTGAGATATACATTCTGCCTGGAGACTGCTGTGAGGCAGCTTCAAGCTTTCCACTCAAATCAGCTCGCGAAGAATCTTTGCGAGACACAGACGAAGAGAGAGAGAGAGAGAGAGAGAGAGAGAGAGAGAGAGAGAGAGAGAGAGAAGGAGAGAAATTCTCTTTAGCTCTCGCGCCGTATTTGGCGAGAGCGCGAGGAAGGACGTCTTCGCGAGGGGGCGATCTCGTTTCCTCGATCTCTCATACTTGATCGAGACCCCCTTCCTCCATTTCAAAGAGGAATCTTGCTCGAATCACGAAGACTTCTGGTGTTTCGAATTTTTGACTATTCGATAAACTCTTATAAATAACGAAAACTCGTTCCGTTGTAAATTATCGACAGCTAATTATCGATGTTGTTTTTTTTTGCTTCGTTACGGTTTTGGCTCGATTAATCGATTTTGGCTCGATTAATCGTTGTCGATGATTGCGGCAAAAATTTGCCGATCAAGGAAAAATATAATTTATTCTTTTAGATGATGTCACTAACGTGGTATTCGCGAATATCTCTGCTTTTTAAATCGTCCGAAAATGGAATTTTGGATGTTTCGGCTATCGAGTCGCAGTTTTTAGAGAATGAACGAATGAATATCTCGTCTGACCGGTACGGGTCTATCCACTTCGCGACATTCCTTTGCTTTTCGGAGATCGCGCGTGCCCAACGAGAAAATCTTATCGCGATGAAATAAACATCCTTTTTGTCATTTTTCCTGAAATTTCACATTTGTAAAAATCGTTTCTTTCATAATACAAAAACCAAAACAACAATTGCTCGAATACAAAATTTTAATTACCGATTAATTACGAGATCGCGCATCGGCTTTTGTTCGCCGTCCTTTTCCTCGAAAATCCCGATCCCCGTTGAAACAAAAAGCTTCCGCTCAAGATAATAAACAACGAGATGAAAGTCTCCTCGATCGCGATCTCGTTCGCCTTGTATCGATGACCCGTGAGAGCGTAAAAAAAAACAAAGTCCAATACGGCAATCATCGAATTTCTAGCGTTGAATATCGCGTTAAAACAGAAAGAGTAAACTCGAATGGAAGTTTCGTGTCGACGACTCGTTTCGGAATTCGACATTGTTCCTACCACCCGTTCCCAAAAACACTTACGACCTCCCCCCTCCCTCCGCCCCGTACGTCCCTCGCCGCAAGCATTTTTTTTTCTCAATTCAGCACGAAATCAAAGTGTTGGCACATTCGCGATTCGTAATTCCCGCCTCCACTCACCTTCGAAGCGAAAAAAAAAACAGCAAACCTCTCTCGCTCTTGGCTTTTAACCGCAAACATCAACGAGACTTGACCGGTCGCCCGGTCTCTCTCCGACAGAGTCGAGGAAATTGATGGGACTTGTTTTTACCTCGTTAAATTTCTTTCGTGTGCTTCGCGCACGCTGCGGCCACACGAGCTGATTCACCACCTCTCTCTCTCTCTCTCTCTCTCTTCCTCTCTTTTTCTCGCCCTCTCTCTCTCTCTCTCTCTCTCTTTCATCCTCTCACCTGATCTTTATAGCTGTATATGCAGATTTTGAATCGAGCAAACACACGAAGACGTTTCGCGCACTTTACGACTAATATCGCGACTTCCCAATAAATTTACTTAAAACACCGGTCTTCGCAACTGGCGCACTCTCTCGCTATCTCTCTGTCTCTCTGTCTCTCTCTCTCTCTCTCTTTTTCTCTCTCGCTTACTCTTTCTCTCAGGCGGGAGTAAAGTATCTTACGCGGCGCTTCCTTTCTTTTTTCTTTTTATTGCCGAACGTTTAATCTCGTCCCTCGCGTTAATCTTTCTCGATGCTCCGCACTCTTGTTTTGACGATGAAAGCCCCATCAGCGAAACGAACCGCGCCGTAAACTCGCGAACTCTCTCATAGAACCCATCCCCGATACTCGTCCGACTATTTACGTATACATACGTAAGTATGTTTCTAGAGAGGCGAAATAAAAAATAAAAAAGCAAACAAAAAACAAATAAAAAATAAATAAAGAGGAAGAAAAATAAACACGCGAGGTCTCGTTTCTTTAGCCACCGAACTGTAATTACCGTATATTTATACATCCATGAGAGAGAGAGAGAGAGAAAGAAAGAGAGAGGTTCGAAGCATACTTCCCGAAATGATCAATCAATCTTTTGTACGTTGCAAGGTGATTTGTGAGAACGAAACCCAAAGTCCTGACTGGAAGCGTTTCTCGTGTGTGCCAGTGTTAACGAAACGATGGACTGCTCGCAGGGACGAAACGCGGGGCAAAGATGCAATACAATCGTCGAGTCGAAGGCGCTAAATGGTATTCGTTAATTGAGCTCGATCTTGGGTGCGAGACGAGAAAGAGAGAAAGAGAGAGGTCATTGGAGAGTCAGCCAACGTCAATTCGACATACTCGTATATCGTACATGGTCACCGTTCGAACCATGAATTATTAATAGAATTTTTTTTACGCCGATAATTATAAATAATCGATCGAGAGGACAAAAATTTATTTGTATTTTTATACAAGGAAAGAAAAAAATTAATTGGGTTAGAAAATTATTTTGGATTATCTTCGTTATAATGGTCGATATATTTATATATTTGTGCGTATATATATATATATATATATATATATATATATATATATATATATATGTGTGTGTATGTGTGTGTGATAATAATAATTAATATATGTATATACACGTAGGTCGAAACTCTTTCTCGTCTTTCTTCTCTTAATGGACTCGGAGCGTTATTAAGATTGATCCATATACTGACTTCTCACATCCTCGACGTTGGCCTAATGCGAGCATGAATTCGACGAAGGGCACCGAGGGAGGTCGGACGATGAGCGTTAAAATTCATGCTTCGTGCTACCGCAGGAACGACGTAGATCGGCGCCCGTGAAAGCTCGGGACTGCTCTTCATTAGCTGACAAGGGAAGAGATTCGGATGGGAGATCGAAAAAATAAAATGAAATCAAATGTAAAGAAAAAGAAAGGGAGAAGGAAAGGCGGAACATCGCTAACGCCGCACGTCCGAGGCGATTTAACCACGAGAGGTGAGCGAGATAAGCGAGAGAAGAGAAAAAAAACAAACGTCACGATGATCGGTCACACTTCTCGCGAGCTTTTTTTTGTTCTTCTTCTCTCATCTCTGCATCTGTCTCTCTCTCTCTCTTTCTCTCCCTTGAGACACCTGCGGCGAGATAACGCACGTGTTAATGCGACGGAACAAACGAGCGGAATGAGAGGAACAAACCGATAAAAGTTTACAGTCGTGTGTGCATGTGTGTGAGAAAGAGAAAGAGAAAGAGAGAGACGGATGATTCAAAGTGTTTTTAGGCGACTCATTGTTGATCCTTCTCACTTTACACCATCCTGTTTCCGTCGTACGAACGATCCAGGAACCCGAGCTCGGATCTTCGGACAAGGCCTATTACAATTAATCATCGCGATCGATTCGCGACGATAAGAACGCAGCACCGGTGGTCGTAGAAAGTTTGATCGATTTATTTCTTTTTTTTATCATCGTTTCTTCGATGTAATGAGAGAGAAAGAGAGAGAGGGAGAGTCCCCCGAGGGGACAGAGAATTTTGATAATTTTAAATACCGATCGTCGACCGATCTCTTTCCCTCCCGCTGCTTTTATTTACTCGCGTGTACCTGCTCGAATTCTCGATATTATCTTTATGACGCGTGCGTAAACCGGTGGACACCCCGTTCGTTTTTGCGTCGCGGTTACGAGTCGAGCGATCGATTAATCTTTAATACCGATTGATATTAAGCCGATCGCGATTTCTTGTAACGATAAAGAGCGTTTTGCGATACGTAGCGATCGGACTATAACGTGACTCGGAGGAGTATACGAATCGTTTCGATTTAACGTGTCTTCTCGAATAACCCGTCGATCAAAGTACGCAACAAAAAATCGGTATGTTTCGCCATTTTTTTTTTGCAAACTCCCGTTCAAAGTAAATCATACTTTCGTCGACAAATTCGTCGAATGATTTATTCTACTATTCGTATAATTGGGACAATTTAGATTATGATCGAGGGGTGAAGGGCCGTCGGGGAAAGAAACACTGTATAAAAAAGCATCACACCAAATTACCTCCACTGGCACTGGTTCACTTCGATCGATAAGTAGCTCCGATTCCTCGATCGACGATCAAAAAAAACAACAACAACAATATCTTTAACGAAAAGAACAAACCAATTAACTGATTTCAAAATCCTCACGATTTTTCCTCAGCGTCGCACTCTCGAACAAACAAAAATACCGAACTGTCACTGATCGGTAGCTACCGTCCGCATTATCTCGCGGATCGTTGCACCACGTTTACTTCGTACTTCGATCCTCAAGATCCATTTCTGGTTCTTTCACTATATCACTTTTACTTGCCGAATACAAAAATTCTTTAAAAAAAAAACCAATTTTTTATCTCAAACGTAACAACAACGAGGTTAGATAACCAGTTCGGATCGTTCTCGAGTTCGATCGTAACGGCTCGTTTGCTCAATTTTTCGTGGTGCCGATTGTTTTCGAAAGATAATAGAAATTAAATCGTTTTCTCTTTCGCCGATTTCGATCGGTAAAGAATGATGGGGAGGAATGAGCAATGAATAAAAAAAAATAATATTCGTCGCGAACGGTCACACTCGCGATCGATCGATCGGTCCTTCCGCGGTTCGTTCGGTTCGACTATGATGAACGGGCTGGTCGATCGCGGATCGAAACTCGCCAACTCGTACACGTACTGGCGTATCGTGACCAACTACCGTGGGGAAACCGGGGGGTTATAACTCGGGGGGCACGCACCGTTCTCCGCCGAGCGCCGAAGAACTAATAAAAGCTGGGGACCAGGCTGAAACCGCGGAGACCGCTTACTACTCCTTCCACCGATGCTGCTTTATTCCTGTAGCCGGCGCGTCGAGCGCGCGCCGCTACTATACTTCTCTCTGCCTCTCTCTCTCTCTCTCTCTCTCCCCCTCTCTCTCTTTCTATACACATATATATATATATATATATATATATATATATATGTATATATACAAATATATATATATACATAAACACGCGATCTGCTGCTGGATGGACGAACCGTCAGAAGGCGAGTCCGATGCGCCAAAGGGAGAGAGTAAAGAGGACAGAATTATCGTGGCAATGGCACGAGGAAACGAGAAAGGGAAGTTGTACGAAACCAAAAAAAGAACAAAAAAAGAAGAAGAAAACAACGACCGAAAGAACCGAGCTAAAAAGAGAGAGGAGACCAACAGTGTGAGACGCGCTTAACAGGTATCCCGAGCGACGTAGTTGAAAGGAGAGGGAGTTGAAGAGCGAAAGAGAGAGGGGGGAGAGGACTTCGCGCATTGCTTCGCAAACAGGCCTGGCAAAGCCGGAGAGGCTCGGTTACCACCAAGGAGGTTCTCCTGGTGAACGTCACTCGGTCAAGGTCCCCCACCAAAAACCTGCAGCGCCGAGTGCAGAAGACATCTATCTATACACACACACATATGTATATGTATATATATATATATACATTGTATGTTATATATGCGAGCCCGTGTATGCGTGTAGAATGACGCGTAGTCCCAACAAACCGCGAGATTCTCTCGCGGGGGCCTCATCGACCATTCTATACTTGGTGCGTGTGTCGCGGGGACTTGTACGAGCGAGCTGAGAGAGAAAGAGAGAGAGAGAGAGAGAGAGAGAGAGAGAGAGAGAGAGAAGAGACGAGGGCGAGGGCGGTGTCTCAAGGAGTTTTCTGAGCAAACACCAGAAGCGGGAGAGACAGCGTCGTTGATGACGTGATGTCTGTGAAGCGACGCGAAAGAAACGTGCCGCGAACTGTTGATAAAGTTGCGGAGGTTGCATGTTTTTCCTTTTGTTCGTAAGGATTTTCTTGTTTTCTTGATGGTTTTTTTGTTCACGTCCTTTCAATATCTCGTTTCGCGATATTTTTCTTCGTTATTTTCGTTTTATGAAAATTGTTACGTTGTCAAATTTCGTCATTCGTTCGCCCACGAATTATTTACCATCTCCATCGCGAGGAATTCCTTCGCGTTGAAAGATCGCAGCGATCAATCTCTACGTTTTTGGTTTTCGTTCGTTCTAGTCGAACGCGAATCGGTTCGAAAGCTTCGCGATGAAATCACGCCTTCGCATACAACGGAACACTCTCTCTCCCTCTTTTTCGTGGCTCTGGAATTATCCGTATTTTTGTACCTTACCAATGAGTTATCGGAATTTTCACATTCTTGTCCACCAAGGAAGCAAAACGAAGCTGGCCTTGAACTTGCGTTCGCTCGCAGCGACGTTCGCGTCAAATCCTCTCGACCGCGTGAGATTAATCGTTTTTCTCCCACTCCGATCCAAAGTCGCGCGCGGGCGTCGATACTTCGAATTCGCCTACGACAATCCGGAAGTGCGAGGGAAAAAAACTAAGGAAAATAACAAAAATAAAAAAAATGAAGCAAACGTCGATCTACCGTTTTTGGAGCTTGACTCTCAATCCTTTGGGTCCGACGAGCTATTTCTGATAATTCCCGGTACGAACCATCGAACTGTAACGAGCCTAGCTACCGTGCGATGTTCCTGGCACTTGAGTCAACGGCGTCACTTTTTTTTTCACAATCCTTACACTCGACTGCATTTGCAATCTTACCGTGTTCCCAAAGCCGCCACCGCCGTCCCTGCCCATTGGAATTTGTATTAGAATCGCGTATATATGTAAATATGTATATAACGTCTAAAGAAAGAAAACAGACGAAAAAAAAAAAAAAAAATCGCCACGCCGAATAGACACGGTAAACAAGCGACGGTGGCCCGCGCGGACTTTCTCTTGTTCAGTCACGTGCGAACAATCGTGGCTCCGTATCTCTCCGGCGCGAGCGCCAACTTGGCCCGCGCGCGCGAGCCCGCGTGTATCGATAAGCGAACCTCGCGGACAATAAAACGCAGCTCTCCTGCAATAGAGAGAAAGAGGAAGGGAGGTATGAGCTCACGGCGCAGTGTTACGGCATCGATCTTCGCGAGGGATAACAGATCGAAAGAAATGTATGAAAGTGCGGCATTTACATTCCTAGCGCTCGCCGAGACTTACAGGGATAAACGGGGTGGAAGAGGGGGAGAGGTGGTGCATAGCGCACCCGGAGTATGCGCCAGAGAGACGAGGATGGAATGAGAGAGAAATAGAGCTCCCGTGTATAAGCAAAAGGGGAAAACTAAACGGAGTGAACAAACGAAAAGAGCTCGAATGATCGCTTCGAGAACTTCTCCACCCGTTTCTACCTCTCTCTTTCTTTCTCTTGCACACAAACATGTAC
>JAPYZT010005684.1:0-11572 GCA_030522965.1 Tryphoninae sp. A BG-2022a
TCACGATTCAAAAGAGAATATCATGAGAAGCTAAAACGTACAAGTCGATTGCTGCTTTTATTAATCAAGAACAAGTTGTTAATTATCCAACTGAATTCCAGAATTCGTTTCATTTACCAGGCATAACGCCGCTAGGTGTAACATTGAAAATGGGCGTGCCTATCATACTTTTACGAAACATCAATCCACCACGACTTTGCAACGGTACTGGGCTTCCAGGGAAAAATGTGATGAATAATATCAGCAAAACTCCAATTTAAAATAGAAAATTTGAAGGAAAAGACGATGTACTGTTGTCACGTATCCCAATAATACCAAAATATATGCCATTCGATTTCAAACGTTTGCAGTTCCCAGTGCGACTCGCATTTGCAATGTCCATAAACAAAGCACGAGGACAATCCCTAAAAATGTCTATAGTATAGATTATATTTGGAAAGTTCATGCTTCACACATGGAGAGAAAAACAAAAAATATTGTATGTCAAATGAATTATGACATCAAAACGACGGTGCAACGCATGCCAGGTACCGCTAGTGTTACATAAAAAAAATGTAAATAAAAAACAGTCATTTAGCGTAAACATTTAATCTTTCATTTGCCATTTAATCTTTGGGTATCAACAAATTTAAAAAAGTAATTGCTGTAGGTGATCTAGAGAGACTCGGTTCCTGTCCTCCCATAAAATCTTGCCAACTCGTGGAAAATAACCTCTCAGCAGGTTGTCCAACATTGCAACCATGATCTTAAAAGTATTTTCTTGCGATTTCACCAAATGTCGAATAAATCATTTTATATTGATTCGACTAATAGAAAAGTGATTTTTCTTTTAACTTTACTAATGCTTGATCTTATAATTCTATACGTACCTAATATTTCATGTAATGAATCGCACACAAATATTGCAACTTAGGAGTTGAAGAAACTCGTTGGAAATGTTTAGGGTTAATCGAAAGGTGCAAAACAAGATTGTAATTGACACAAGAACTAAAGGTAAATGCGTAAATGTGGTTAAATTCCAGTCTTGTTTCAATCCTACTATGTATTCCTAAACGGTGGAGACTCTTAAAGTGCAAGAACCAAGCATAACTGGGAAAGCGCAGACGCGGAATTGTAAATTGGCCAATAGGCGCCACTAGTAGATTCTAAGCATGAAGGATCGATTCATGGAAGAACGGGACAAGAATCGATACAAAAGATCGATTTTTTTAGACCTCATGGATCGATCTTGGCAAAATCGAATCGAGATCGTCCAGCTGTATGGAGTGCGCAGTAGCAAACATGACGATGCGATACACGACACGAGTTTGTTTCTTTCTTGGCGTCGCGACGTTATTATACGCACATGCATTCTTGACGCGTATCTCATCGAGATAGAGCGTGTTGGAGGGAGGATAACAAAGAAGGAGAGAGAGAGAGTGGTAGTGTTTCTCAAATAACGTGGTTACCGATTAGCAACTGAATCTGGATACTTATGCGATGTAGAATAAAATATGTTTTGGGTCGAAGGTTTTGGGGTACGATGTAAATATAATGAGCAATGGTCGTAAGTGATATGTTAAATTAAAAAGAAATTGAATGTAAATCTCAAATCCTAATACAGATTTGAGAATTAAAGCAATTATACGGTTTGGTTACAATTTGAGGTTAGGTGTTAGCCTCAAACTTCAATTTGATCTACAATCGGGTCTTGTATGTAAAATCGTACTTTTGCAAAAGTAATTGTAAACATGGGACTGGAAATGTTTAGCCTGAGAGATGGTGAATATTCAAGACGCAAAATAAATAAAATTAATTCTTAGAATTCGGGTGATTCTCAGACCGCCCTGGCAACACTTACGCCACTTCGAAAACGCGATTCGTCATAATCTCGGTATTAATCGACGGATCGAGATAAAATTTGGTTCAGTCGACGTACAATCGTGGCAAGAATCACACAGCCGAGATTCGTGCTAATCGGTCGTGCCGTACACGAGATATTATGAATTGCGTTTTACCGTTATCGCTCTCGTGCTTGAGAGACGGATACATAACCTCTAATGCTGCGCATGAAACAAAATAGCATCGAGACGCTATTCATACACATATTTTACATTGATTTTCTCGAAAACTATCGTCCCAAGGGAAATTATGAATAAGAACTTTTTTATGGAGAATTTCACAATCTACAAAAAAGGATTGTGGAAGTATTATCGTCGAAGAGGTCTTTGTTCGTTAAACCTCGTTGTATCTACGAATGTGATAAAAACAAGCGGAAATAACCAATTATCTATGAAGTAATGAGATAAAAGGTGGCGACTGGAATATTCGTGGCCATATAATTTTAATGGATGATAAAAAACACTTGAATTTCCAACGGAATACGACTCCGAGAGGAACTTGCAGTTACGTCTACGAACGTTAAATTGTGGAATCGGAGGAATAAGACGTCATTAGTGTGCTATAGGCTGTTCGTTCACGTTGGAAAGATGAGATCTCGACATGTGTTCTCTGCCTATCCGAGCATTCTTACGGAAATTACATCTACGAAAGGTCATCGAAGAGATCATTGGAATATTATTATCGATTGGTGACACGGCCAAGCTTGAGTCAGAGGGGATTATGATCGAAGGAAAAAAAAGTGTGATGCGTCATGATAGCACTCATAGCACGTGGCGAGCTTTTGAGATCATTGGAAAAGTGCGCAAAAAAATGCGACTCCAAGTTTGTACGAAACTTCCTCATGTTCTTAAGTTACCTACAAATTTAGCTTTGTAAGAAATGATTAATTTTCTTTAATTAAAAAAATCAGAAGTAACGAATTTTTGTAATTTTTATAATTTTATGTTTGTTTATGTTTTTTTATATCTATTTATAATTTTATAATCTATTGATCATTTTTATAATTCTTTAAGAAATGACGAATTTTCATAATTTAAAATATCAGAAATGCCGAATTTTTGTAATTTTTATAATTTTATGTTTGTTTATAACGTTTTTTATATCTATTCATAATTTATAATTTTATAATTCTATAATGCCGAATTTTCTTTAATTAAAATATCAAAAGTAACTAATTTTTGTAATTTTTATAATTTTGTCTGTTTGTAATGTTTTTTATATCTATTTATAATTTATAATTTTATAATCTATTGATCATTTTTATAATTCTATAATGTTTTTTATATCTATTTATAATTTATAATTTTATAATCTATTGATCATTTTTATAATTCTATAAGAAATGACGAATTTTTATAAATAAAAATTCTGTGCTAATTATTCGAAAAAAAAACTAAATAATTTTATACGATTAAAAATTTAATCAACTGAGGCGTTCACGTCGATTTTCGTGAAATTTAATATTTAAATTCATCGAACCCTCGTTTATTCTCCTAAAATGTTTCGATTCCTAAATGAAACGATTTCAGGAAATTGATAAAAACCAAAATTTCTTGAAGAAAAATTTGGAAAAGAGTGAGATATGGATATATTGTTGCTTGCTAGAAAATCGTATGAACGTCTATCTATTACATAATAAAAAATGCAACACATATGTTCTGATAATTCGAGATCGATTTGATCGATTTTAAGCCGATTTGTTTTTTTTTTTTTTTTTTTTCTTTTAGAAATGATTATAGATTATTGCTTCATATTTAGTACAAGCTATTTACCATTGCTCTAAATAATATCCAATAAAAAATCGCACATTATTTTAGCCGTCGACACAAACGTTATAACATTATAAAGTTAAAAAAATTATTTTTACAGAAATCATTAAAAAACGTGAATTTTGATAAAGAAAAATATAGCATTTTTGTTAAATGTGTATATTGAAAAAAATGTATTTTAGGACATGTAGATAACAAGCTCTAGAAACATTATTCTAACGTGCAGACGTGAAAACAATCAAATTACTCAACTTTTATGCGTTTTGAAAAAAATAATATTTTTTTTTGACAGTCTACTCTAGTTTTGATTTAAATCAAAACTCAATCTACTCTAGTTTTTATTTAAATCAAAACTAGAGTAGACTGGCAAAACTAGAGTAGATTGCGTTTTGATTTAAATCAAAACTAGAGTAGTTTTGATTTAAATCAAAATTAGAGTAGACTGGCAAAACTAGAGTAGATTGAGTTTTGATTTAAATCAAAACTAGAGTAGACTGGTAGTGAGTATAATTGTAACAACTCAAATATTTTCGAAACTATGCAAGATAGACTTTAGAAATTAAAAAATAGTCGCTCTTATTTTTGTAAATTATTCTGCTTCTGTGGTCGTTTGATGGCAAAAAGGGGATGGATGCAGTTGTAACGATTTTCATGGGTAACATTGTAACATATATTTTTTCTTTGTGCATGGAAAAAAATCTGCTTAACCCTTTGAGCCCTAAGGACGCATATATGCGTCAGCCTATGCATCTGTGGACCACATAAGCTTGGAAGTACTCAGGTCTCTAAGGGTTAAAAATTTTGCCTAAAAATCCTCGAGAAAAACTTCAATAGGCAAAAGCAATATATTTTATCAGAATTCTTATAAATAGAACAATTTTATTGCCACGTTTTTCTAGAAATGTTAATATAAACGGAGGAGACCTGAAGAACAATGGATGAAATGTCAAGAAGGTTGTCAACTCTGGTCTCATTTGGGCTGTAGTGATGTAGTGGTCACTCTTGTACATATTTACCATAATTGCAAACGAATCTGACTATGTTTTCTTGGGAATCCTAATTTCAATTTTCAATTATATTTCTTTTAGCAAGTGTTCTTGTTTTGTTGTGTGTCTTTGTTTTACTTCACCTCAATTTGTTTTTACTTTAAATTATTTAACAAGTCTTTTGTTGAGCCCATGAAAAATTATTTTTATTAATTTTGAAAAGTTTGTTCCTATTTAATTTAATGATAGGTCAGTCAAGGAGGTTGTCAACTCTGGTCTCACTTGGGCTGTAGTGATAGTGGTTACTCTTGTATTTATCATAATTGCAAACGAATCTGACTATGTTTTCTTGGGAATCCTAATTTCAATTTTCAATTATATTTCTTTTAGCAGGTGCGCTTGTTTTGTTGTGTGTCTTAGTTTTACTTCACCTCAATTTGTTTTTACTTTAAATTATTTAACTAGTCTTTTGTTCAGCCCATGAAAAATTATTTTGATTAATTTTGAAAAATTTGTTCCTATTTAATTTAATGATAGGTTAAGATAAAAATAATAAATACTTCAGTGTTGATCTCATTAATGTCATAGGCTTGATTACATTGGATTATAAAAATGTTACCTATATAATAGTAAACAGTGCCATACGAGAGTAAAGTAATTAGAAAATATTTTAATGATTTTTTTTTAATTAAAAAAAAGTGATTGCAATGCATGTGTGTTATTTGGATGTGTTACCACTGACCCCCAACCTCTGTTACAACCGTCCTTAGTATAAGTACGATTGTAACGGTACCACGTGACTTGTAAAAGGACCTTTACCTTGTATTCTTAACGGGGAAGAGGTCTAGTTGAAATTTTCAAAAAATAGATTTTTGTTTAATTTCCTAAAAGTACAATACGTTACGAGTATTTTCCGACTAATTGCATTTAAATCGGACCATTATTCGTTGAAATGCATAACTTTGAAGGAAGCCGTGTTAGAACCATACAAAGTAAGTAGGTAAAACTTTAAACTCGTTTTTCTCGAAAGCATGTTTTCGAAGTCGGTGATCACTGTAACTCGAGAACGGCTTTACCAACCGGGTTGAAATTTATATTACTTCTTCTATATATAGTTATCCTCCGGATGAACAAAGGATTTTTTTTTTGGACAATTATTTTTTTTTATAGTCAAAAATGTAAGTGAAATTTTGGTCAAAACAACATTTTGACTTTCAACGTCCGCCATTTTGTGAAAAATGAAAATTTTTCAAAACCCTTCGTTCAACCGGAGCATTATATCATTAAATAAAGATCCCCCTTGTTTTGGTGGTTTCAGATAATCCGTTGCAGCGCAGTAGTGATCACCGTAAAAATCTGTTTTTTTGCAGCGTCTTCGGCCGTTGATATATAACCGCTTATTTTTAAATATATTTCTTACAAAAAATTATAATGTTTACACTAAATATATATCTTTTATAAGGAAGAATTTTTGTTATCAATTATTTTATCGTTTGGCTAAAAAAAAAATCGGTAAAAGGCCTTTTTTACCTTTCCAACTAGACCTCACTCCTTAATGAACTTAAACGCTCAGTCCACTTGGAATGTGAGAAAAAACGAGAATTAAATTTTAATCCTCCCTCTAGCGATGCGACTACCTTAAGGGTGTCGACATATTCGGAAGCCCCTGTCTTGATCTTCTTTGCTTCAAATTAAGATTTCTTCAAAACTATTTAACATATCTCGACTATTTTTTTTTAAGTTTTGTTCAGAAAGACTTAATTGATAATTCTATGTAGGATTTTAGGGAATATTCGAAATAGACAAATTTTGGCATCAATTGAAAATCGAAAAACATTGACAATTCGAAAAATGTCTATTTTCAATGTACCTTTTCTCAAGAACCGTACTTTCGATTTTTGCCATTTTTGTTGGGCGTGTATATTAAAGTGTTATAAATAATGTGTCAAGTCATTTTTTCATAATATGTTTCAGAATTTTTTGACATCGTTTTGAAATCTTGTTAAAATTTTTGACCACGTTTTTTTACCTTCAAATATATTTTTCTCGGGTGTGAACCATTTTTGAAAAAAAATGACACGACACATCCTTTGTTTGGATGTACTTGTTACGTCAAAAAAAGAAATATGTCGATACGATGAGTAGATTTTGAGAAAAGGTACATTGCAGGTGAAAAAACGTAACTTTTCAGGAGACACGATTTTCTGAAAAAGTTTGAATTTCTAATGAATTGAAACGCTGACTTAAAAAAATTATTTAACATACTTCCACTGCTCAGAATTTCATGAAATTTTAATCACATATCAAGAAAGAGATGTATTTTTAGAAAAAAAAACTAAGAAATGCATTTTTTAACGCTGCGATAGGTCGAGTCTTCTTAAAGAAGTGAGCACCATAATTACAAAGATGGCCGATCAACCCAAAATTGTTACAACTGTACCCAGTCTCTCCTACGATATTATCATTTTTAATGTAAACATGTTTATTGCCGATGAGAAAAAATGTAAAAGATACAAAAGAAAGTGAACCAAATGAAATTTCGTATCGTTTAAGTTCTTTGTACAATACATAAAACTTCTCGGAATTAATATAACGATATATCGTTTTTTTCGATTTTGTGGAAAGAAAATACGCCTATTAATAAGTTTTTCATTTCAAGAAAGTCATTACCGAGGAAAAAGAGGTCGAATTTTGTTGACGGTTAACGCGCCCCTAAGACGCATGCTCTACCCGCTTCGCCCACCTCGAAAATGTATTTTGCTAATTCGCCGAGATGGCGCAACAAAACAAGATAAAATTTAGGTTAGCTGAAGCAGAATTGTGGCAAGACAAGTTAAGCGAAATTTCATCTCGATCGGCCGCTCGGTGTCGGAGAAACGGCGAGTAGCGTTCCACGGCTTTAACCGTTATAACCTCTTAACATCGCGTTTCAAACCAAACATCGATCAAAATTACAGGAAAATCAATGTTTTTACGTACTTCTCGCCGTAAAATCATTTCGAAAAGCTATAAACGTGCACTTTTTCAATAACAAAGGCATAAATAATTGTTTAATAATTTAATTACACGACATAAATATTTCCATCGAATTTATGATCAACTAATTTTCTTTACGTCGTGAAACGAACGTTCCGTTGAAAAATCGTACAGCGTAATTGTCCACAGACGACAGTAACAGGAAGAGCCAAAAAGCTGTCGAGTGGAGTAAAAAAGAAAAGGACGACAGAGAGTAGAGCAGTGCAAAGTGGAGGGACACTGGATGGAACTATGAACTCTCGAGTCGAACGAGTCTCGACTCGTCGCTGGTTACTGCGTCTTCGTCGCTCCCACCCAAAAAATCGGAACGATGCTTCGTTTTGTTTGCGTCCAATGAGCAGTATGTGGGCTCACAGTGATATTCGAGAAGGTTACCGACTGTTGGTAAAAATTTAACTTGGTAAATCGTGTTCTATGATCGAACCTAAAATATACCGATATCCTTAAGAATCTAACAATATTATCGGCAAAAAGTTATTAATATTTAATAACAAATATTATTTTAAATTCAGCTAAATATTAACTTATACAAACAAATATATTGTTATTCAATTTTGCAAAAATCAAAAAGCTAAATTACCGAAACCTCGACCCTGAAACACTCTTTCCACATCCGTATTGACTTTAATGTTCAACAAATAACACGTGAAACGCATAAAATTTCCATATCGACGTCATTGTCATTGCAATAACGGAGTTTTATTATACGCGAAATAAACTCAAGGAGATAAAAAAACCCGTTGTTTGGACACCTAGAATCTTCCGTTGTCAGATATTTATCGCTTTGTTTAAACAATTTAAAAAAAAATGTTTTTTTGTCACCCAGAGGCGATTTGTTTTTTTTCCTCTATGCTCACGAGTAATTCAATGATAAGTTTGAAAAATTAAACAAATGGCAGATTTGCGATAACAAATATTTTCTTTTAATTCTAATTAATTAGTATTTTCGCAAATGATTTTAATCGAGTATGAAAAATTGAAGATTCATAAAAAAAAAATATTTAATCTTTGAAACGTGATACCCAGACTTACTCAGTGACGATTGAGATTTTATTATTTCAGAGATAATTTAAGATGCGATAAGGCAAAGTTGTCGTGGCAACAGTAAGACAGAAGCCCACTATCACATTTAGAAAAATAAACTTTTTTTTTTTTCATGAATTTATTTAATTCTCTTAATTGTTATTTATCGGGCTCGATTAAAGATATGTTATTGCACATACATTAAAGCAGATCGAAATAAATTTTTATTGAAAAAAAACCAATAGTTCAATTACAATAAATTATTTTCTCAAAAACACATTTTTCTAACTGGTGTGTACGATAACTCGAGCTATAATAATCGGATATATAAAATTGTGTGACAAAATTTATTATAATTGCAATAGCTATCTTTAAGCATAACGATTTTGTTTTTCTTTGAAAATTGCTATTTTTTAAAGCATCTTGAATGAAAATATTTTCGTTGAAAATAATACTTTCGTTTCAAACCGTGGCTATATTTCAAAAAATAAATAAAATCAAATATGGCTACGCTTAAAGATAGCTATAACAATTCCAAAAAATTTCGTCCAAGAATTTAACATATCCGATTATTATTGCTCGAGTTATCGTCCGCACCAGTAGTTGCACAATATAGCAACAAATTACAACAAATTCACTTCGAATTAAAAAAAAATGAAAATAATATTTTTTATTCCTATCGAGAACGAGATAGATCGTGATAATTTGTTTATCTAGGTCGGTTTGCGTACGATGGATTCGTCCTGATTTATTGATCGCCATATATAAATGTCCATTAACGTATTAATTAATTAAATTATTCACCGGATGCATAAAAAATCATTGTTTTCATTCTAAAAAAATTATCCGCACGAAATAGTGTCCATCCGGTTACCGGTTTTGGCCAAACTAGCCGCAAATCCGAATCCGGTCCGGAACTGGCCAGTTCCCGGTCGTCTGGATATCCGGACTTCAATTTCATATTTAACCGTCGGAAAGAAAAAAAACAAGATATAAAGTTATATATATCCTCAAAAAACAACAATGGTATTGCGATTAAAGTATTAAAAACGCATTGCGAAGGAAGAAACGGAAACAAATTGGCGAATACGAGATATAAGAGAGAGAGAGAGAGAGAGAGAGAGAGATGAAAGTACGGGGAACCCCCGTGCGGTCGAGCCCACACAAACGCGTTGAGATAAAATTTGAAACGTGTACCAAGGATGAACGAGCATTGATGTAGGCGATGAGGGGAGGGGGGGGGGTGGAAGGGAGAAAGAGAGAAATCACGATAAATGTGACATCTTATCTAATAAATATCGTCTCTAATTGACCACACGGTGGATTAACGATGAGAATAAATGGAGGGAGGGGTAAATTCGAAAATAGTCATTTGATGGTTAACGAGATCCGTCATCTCCGAAAATCGCACCAACGAGACCATCCTGCCCCTGAAATCTATCCAATGAAACAGCACCGAGAGCTCAAACGCGAAAATGGAAAATCTAGAATTCCTACATTACCGACTGCTACGTAAAAGCGACATAAAATTCCATGTGTTTCAATCCGTCCTATGACAAAATGCGCCAGTGACAGAAAAAAAACATTTAATGCTCTTCGAGTTTGTGAGAGAAATATATTTATTGAAAAAAAAAAAAAAAAAAAAATTAAAAACGAAAAAAAAAGTGTTTTATCTGCCGATAAGAAATATTCGGGAAGGTCGGGTGCTGAATATATATAATATATATATCACTTCGGAGCTACGCATTATTATCTCGGAATTTATATGGATCTACATTAAGAATGATATATATATATAGATTTATATTTTCTTTATTTTTTTTAATATATATATATATATATACACTAAAAAATAAAGAATATATATATATATATATATATATATATATATTTAATGTAATAATATAAAAATAATATACAATTTCTATAGAGCTTAAAACATATGTTTGTTTAATTTAATAAAATAAAAATAACATATAATTTATATAGATTCATATATTGTTTTTATTTTATTAAATATATATATATATATATATATATATATATATATATATGTACGTGTGTGTGCGTGTGTGTGTGTGTGTATATATATTTAATAAAATAAAAATAATATAAGAATCTATATAAATTATATATATATATATATTAATTTAAGATGTATATAAATTCCAAGATAATAATGCAAAGCCCCGAACTCACGGCTAACTAGAGTATCTCAATGCGAAATATTCGTATGTGCACACACACACACGGTAAAGCAAAAAAAAATCGGCGAGGCCAGAGTTTATTTCACTTTACTACACTCAAAGTTAGGATATTACGTACACACACGGGGGTACGCAGGCGTACACCGACGTATCATCACACACGTTGGCGAGCACGCACACCGACCGCGCATCATATGCTTGTGTTACTTGTCATGCGGTCTCGCCTCTCGCCGACCGCGATTTTCGTGGGTAGATGAGGGCGTGAGGAAGAGAGTGGGGACAAGTCACGAAACACAACGACGACACACGACACGGGACACGAACACTTCAAACTGTTCGCACACGAAGCTACGTATTACCATTACACACCGATGACACGGATGAGCTTGGCCACGGACACAGTACTGTACGTACAAACGCAGCCAATCACAGTTTCGCATTTGTGTTCGACCGGCTTGCTGTGTGTGTGTGTGTGTGTCTGCTGTGTGTGTGTGTGTGTGTGTGTGTGTGTGTGTGTGTGTCTGCTGTGTGTGTGTGTGTGTGTGTGTGTCTATCTGTCTGTTGTGCTGTGTGTGTGTTTGTGTGCTGTCTGCTGTGTGTGTTTGTGTGTGTCTGTCTGTTTGTGTGGGTGTGTGTGTGTTTGTGTGTGTGTGTCTGTCTGTCTGTTTGT
>JAPYZT010005686.1:0-10648 GCA_030522965.1 Tryphoninae sp. A BG-2022a
ATCAGTTTATTGCTCGCTCTGCTCAGAGATCAGGAGGTACTCCATTAGGCTACTCTTGAATGTGTCAAGCGATGACAATTCCTTAATGTCAGACGGAAGAGAGAGAGAAAGAGAGAGAGAGGAAGCCTAGACTGAGAGAAAGATATAGAGGGAGAGAGAAATAGAGGAGAGACAGAGTGTGTTAAAATTCGAATGAGTTTGCAGTTTCGATGAGGGACACTAGCCACGTCAAAAAGCTCGCTGGAACCTTTGTCCATGCGCTACCTTTTTTCTTTTATTCTCTTCTTATTTTCGAAAATTCACCCCGAAAACAAATATATCCACATATAGGAACATAAATATATGCCACGAGAGGCCTGCTACAAGCCAAGAAAGAACGAAAGACATTTACATAATCAGTATTAGAATCTCTGGCATACGTAAAATCCCTCGAGATAAGACGATTCGGGAAGATGTGAGAGGGCTATATATATATAAGATATATAGAGTCAAACATAGTGGATTACCAGGGGTAGGTTGGGAGGAAAGAAAAAAAATCGCCTGGAGCACGAACCGAAACGCTGCAGTGAAAATGTAACGAAAAACCTGGTGTAATCAATTGAAGTATCGTATAACATGAATTTATATATACATATGCGTATATATATATATATAGAGAGAGAGAGAGAGAGAGAACTCTATGCGCACATAGGTGAAGTGAACACGAGTGGAGCTCTAGCGTCAAAAGTTTTCACATAAGAGCTGCCAGGGCATGTCGAGATGTAGATTTATATATCGTTTCGCACACATCTATATCTATATAGTATATATATATATATATATATATAGAAAGTCGTGAGACGTGGCAAGACGAATTTTCGTGCACACTTGCCGGCTGAAAAACTTCATGGAAGTCGAAAACGATTTACGAATAGAACTTGACTCGCGTCTGTGAATGCTACGTGTACACGCACATACCAACACGGTTATGTATGTACTTGTGCAATGTATATAGATGTACAACCTCCCTCGGCACTTTACCTTCTCGCCACTTCAGACGGCGATGTACCAATTTTCCGAATGATGCAGATACATATCTCTCTCTCTCTCCCTCCCACCCTCTCTCTCTCTCTCTCTCTCTCTCTCTCTCTCTCTTAGTCTCTCTCTTTTTCACCCCCTCTTTCTCTCTCCCTCGTACGTATACACACCCCTCACAAGTTTTCCTCATCTGCTGCGAATTCACGTGCGGTAATACACGTATATGAACGCGAAGTACATTTTATCAGTGGTGCATTACATTTTATCTTTCGGTGCGAAAATATTCTTCCATGTTTGCGCATAGTCGATTTTATATTATTATTATTATTATTATTATTATTATTATTATTATTATTATTATCATTATTATGAAAAACGTAATAGCGATTTTCGCAAAAGTCCTCGTCAAGAGTAATATTTGCGCTTTAGCGGGGATTTTCCACGCAACCCTCTTTCGTTATTTTCAATACTTGCTCTCTTTCTCTTTCTCTCTCGCTCTCTTTCTCTCTGTTTTTCTCCGTGGAATCGCGACGTTTCTATTCTCGTGGAAAGTACAGTCTTGCCGAAGTCGATTATAAAACAATTGGAAAATTTTTCTTCGTGTCACTACCACTGTCCATTACACGCTCCACGTTTCGTGTCTCCGCGCCCCCTTCGTCCTACATCGCCCTTTACCACCACCCTGCTGGTGCCGTCACGTCTTGATTGTTCTCTCTCCCTCTCTCGGTCTCTCTCGACACGATTGATTGCAGTGAAATTTGCTCTACTCTCTCTCTCTCTCTCTCTCTCTCTCTCTCTCTCTCGCACTCTCTCTCTCTCTTTCGCTCTCTCCCGCATTGTCGAACTTTCTTCGTCTCGAGGTTTATCAAATTTTTCCTTCTCGCTTTTTTTTCTTCTTCTTCTGCGTCTTCTTTTTTGCTTGTACGTAGAAAGTAATTTGGTGAGAGGTAAAAGATAGTTGAGGCAAGGGGACTGATTGGAAAGCGAAGTCCTTTTATATGTCTCTCGGCCGTGGAAACTCGACTAACTTTTCTACTGAAGATTCTATACGGAAACCGTTCGGGCGAGCAGATCTTATTCCATGACTATCCTATAGTTTTCTTCTCTCTCTCTCTCTCTCTCTCTCTTACTCTCTCTCTCTCTTTCTCACTATCACACTCTCTCTTTTCGCCTTTTTACCTATTTCTTCTCTTAGTGCCGTGCTAAAACTCGGTCGTTCGGGAAATACGTTTTCCAGTTGAGTGGTCGTGTGGCAGAAGATAACGTCATAATTCGTTTTATAGTAAATCCATATGATATATACATATACACACATATGTCCCAGTACATTGCAGTAGTTTTATATGTATCTCTGTAGAGTATCGTTCTGTATAAATGTTCGAGTTACAATAGAAGAATAAGGATAGGGATAGAATAAGCAGAGGAGAAGCTGTCGCGTGCGGACGACACTCGCCAGTCGCGAGAGATAACACATCCCATTCCTCTCTCTCTCTCTCTCTCTCTCTCTCTTGCTTGCTTCCCCTCGCTATCTATTCATATGCGTATTCGCATTGAACCAAGAATGACAAGATCGTGCCGATATGCGTCGGAAAGATGCATACGAGAATGAAAGATAGAAGAAAATGAGAAAAATGAATAAGGGAGTCGAGAGAGAAAAGACGTCCTGGAAGAAGGAAAAGAGGAACAAAAGGAATAAGAGAAAGACGAAGATGAGAGTGAACTGCAATAGTAGACTGTAATGTACACTTACAAATCGGCTATAGCATTTCCAGTTCACTGAAACGTCGTTGCAGTGGATGCTAAAAAAGATATATATATCTACATAATTGTATGCATTATATATATATATATATATATATATATATATAATGTACTTAAAAAGAGAGGATCCGGAACTCGTCTCTCGGCATACAGCATCGCTAAAGCCTCCAGCGGACATTGGGCTAATGCTTTTTCTCTCTCCCTCTCGTGCAACAGACAGATAAGAGATGGAGAATAAACGTATATACACACCCCCGCGCGCACACACATACACATATATATATATAGCGCAGGAGAGAAAGGGTGCGGACCCTCGGCGATGCGACAAAAATATCTACCGACTGCACAAAAATGGACTCGCCATTCTTACTGTACAGCTGATATAAATATATATACATATATATATATAGACACATATTTATGGGCATAATATATCGCGGCATTATATGTCCATTTTTGTGTACGTATATTGCGCCTCATGCGGATATACAATCGCGGTATAGGCGCGCAAACGTCCTACTTTGCATGTGTATGTGTGCGTAGGTGTGCCGGCGTTGTGTCATACCGGCTTCCTCGAGCGTTGTAAAATATATCCTTTGTCCGGGCATCGTCGAGCAAATGGTTTTCTTCTTATCGATAATGGCACGTCTTTATACGTTCGTATTTATTTATCGCGAAACGATGTTCCGCGCGTTCTCGACGGAACGGCTTGAGCATTTTTTTTTCTCACGAAAATTACACCAATTTCCTCGTTTCTTACGTTTTCTGTTGGTACCCTGTAACTCCCATTTTTATTTATCAAGAATTAATCAATTTTTTCGATAACGCAAGAAGCGCCGATCGATTTTCGTTAACGAGAAAAAACGAATTTTCGTTTTTTTGATTATATAAAAACTTTGTAATTATTTCAATATTCGTTGTTTATGATTTTCTACGAATTAACAATTTGATAAATTTGATGAATTAAAGGATACTCGTATATAAAATTTTAGTGAAAACGAAAAATTGACAAATTTGGATAAAATAAAACGGAAACAAACATTTGAAAATGTCAAGGATGAAAGGAACTGGAATTAGTCGTTCGGTATTGTGGAGAAGTGCATTAGATCGAGTACTTTACCGTCACATATATTATCTACCCTCTACTTTACCTCCCCCCTCCCCCTGCCACATTTTTATGTGTACATCAGGATAAACTTCGTACATGCAATATCGACCTGCATATATCTATATATACGTGTGTAGTTTAGCATATGGGACGTGAGCACATATATACGAGATGGTACTCTCTTGGCATAATAAAGCAAAGAAAGTCGTCAGACGGTGACACAGGAGATGTCATCTGCTCCCGGGCGACGGAGAATCGAGCGTAGATCAACGTTGTAGAGTAGAAAGTGGATAGTGAGTCTCGCTGTGCCACGGCAGTAAAGTGTTTTTAATGGACGACGGAAACGTACATTGGGCTCTCTATTCGATCCACTTTAACTCAGTCCTCGTTTATTTACGCTCGTAGCGATTTTCCATCCAATCGTAGTGAACGTAGGCAAACTGATTTGTTATCTCGATAGCGAATCGATGCAACGATTTTTATCTACCGAGAAAACTAAATAACGACGAATTCGACATTGTCGAATGTAAAGAACAGAAGTTTATCTCTCAATTTGAAATTTTATTGATTATTGAATTAAGTTCGAAACTGAAAGGATTCAGGAATTTTTATTCGGTTCTTTTTTTTTGTAGTTTGGGTAACTTTAGTTTTATTCGGGGCGTAACGACAATTCCCTTGATGTTTTTCGATTCTCTTTTTACCCTTCTCCCTTTCACTCATTCACTGTGTGTGTATAGGCGTATCTCTCTCTCTCTCTCTCTCTTTCTCTCTCCTTCTCTCTCTCTCGGAGAGAGATCCGCCTCGCCTTACTTTCTCTTTGTCTCTAGCCGAACCGCTTCATTCACTCCCCCAAAGATGGCTCGGTTTTAGTACACCCGATGTCACAGATGCGAACTACCAAGCGTCATAGTGCACAGATGGGAAATCGTGAACATTTCTCTACGTAAGCTACATGCCAAGGAGCAGATCTCGATATATCCAGAAGGTACAAGGATACGTACATATTCAGTTCCATGTACTCAGGCTTCTCTCTCTCGCTCTCTCTCTCTCTCTCTCTCTCTCTCTATACACACATCTATATATATTTGATCGTAAATACCTTCATAGACGTCTAGACTCCGCCGATGCTTGTACTACCTAACATCCTGGATATCCGAGTTCCTGCATGTATCACCATACGCGACGAGAGAGTGAGAGAAATAGGGGGGGAGATAGAGTCACCAAACTCCTGCATGCAGATTCGTCGAATGGAAGGATACTCTACTGACGGCGTACTATACCACCACTCCGAGTTTCCACTGCCCTTATGTATATATAGATATATATTTATACATGTATACACGCGACAGCCCTCTGGCTGTCGGTAGCAGAAGAGAAGGAGAGACAGAGAGAGAGAGAGAGACAGAGAGAGAGAGAGAGAGAGAGAGGGAGAGTGTGTGAGTGAGCTCTTGGTCTACCGTGCGGCAATCTACGTGTATGCGAATATTGTACTCAACCCCCGTACACATTCGGAATTCAAGTTTGAAGCGAGAAATCCCGATAGATCCCATCGATCGATCCTTCCTTGAATCTTGCTCTTCTCTCTCTCTCTCTCTCTCTCTGTCTCTGTCTCTCTCTTTCTCGCTTCCTCTGTCCATCACTTGATCCCATCGAGTGTGTAACTCCTCACGGCAATGCTCGTTAATGATAGTTGGAGGTACTTCGCATTCCGTCCATCCTCCCTCCCTCCTTCACTCCCCCTTCATCCCTAAACTCCCTCTTTCGTTCGGCCCGTACTCCCACCAGACTCTCTCTCTCTCTCTCTCTCTTTCTCTCTATCGCCAGCAGCGTTTATTACGAAAGTCCATGCACGCCGCGAATGCAGAAGTACTACCCACAGGGAGCATCGTCATCCGTACTCGGAAGGAGAGAACTAACACGGTATGCGAAATATATGAGCGGTCTAGATCGATACGATCATTATTCCATGGAGCTTAGTGCGTGTGTACATTGCACGCTCCGATAATTGAATTATGATGCACGTGGACACGCAACCCTTCCGCCAGTGGCCCAAAATACCTCCCCCTCCCCCCACCACCTAGCCGCCATTCGCTCTTCCTACCAGAGTGTTCGATATTTCCTGTATAATGGAAAGCCATACATATATATCTATATATATATATTTATTACACACACAAGGGACATGTTTGGTACTCCCTCCGAAGTGCACATGGCTCATACATGCACACGCGTACTTATATTTGTATTTTTTATATATATATATATATATATATATATATATATATATATATGGGTACATATGTGTAATCTGTATTTGAGCTTTGTGCCAGAGCAGCGAAGTGGCGATTTGTTATATAGCCGACATCCTCTACCGGCCCGATGGGCCGGCTTAGCTGTATACATATATATATATATATATATATATATATATATACATATATTCATATATATAGAGAGAGCAAGTGTGAACCGCCCATCGTCCACGGCTTGATTTCATCGATGATTACAATCACGCTCGGAAATCGTTGCATGGCAATTTACCTCGTTACTCGATATATATTTTTTTACCTCCGGGAATTGGTCATTATGGTGTAAATTTTTCGAGGGCGAAACGAAAAAGTAATTTTTCCGTTGTTTTTTTTCTGGCCCGATAAAATAGAAAAATGTACGAGGGTCGATCGATTCATCGGTGTCAGTATGTGTCCGAGATAGGACGGGATTGCGCGTATATTTGGATCGTGTTTGCGCGATTCTCCGTTACGTGTCGGAGTAAAAATGACGTAATTTATTCGATGATATTCGTCACGACCCTTGTCAAGGTATCTATAGAGGCGTCCGACAGTGATCGGCCCTTAGGTATAGAGCTATGTACGAATAGGGGTTTGGGAGCGGTCTAAGCGGACTTACCGTAGAAATGGCTGTCGGTAGTAATACTAGCGTGCCGTCAATTAGTTATGCGTGCCCTCGCGAGTGGCGAAAGCCCCAATTAATCGTAGAAACGCAAGCTTGGTCTCGGGACCATCGAACAGTTTGGACCACGGTCAAATTTAATTCGAGAGACAAAAACAATCAACTGCCTCCTTTTGATCGATCAATTTCGCCAAAGCGAAATTAAAAATGTAATAATCATGTTGTAAGGGAAATTTTCGATTTCGTAAATATCTCACTACTGAAATCTTTTTAGATAGTAAATAATGTTAGTAAAATCATAAATATATAAATAAAATAATAAATAATTTTATATATAGAAATGGAAGAATGTTTGTTTGTTTGTTTGTTTGTTTGTAATTTGGTGAATTGTAGTCCGCACTCCCGAGAAGGTCTCTGCGTTAGTAGAATAATTTTATTTACCAAAATAAACGCGTATGGGGCAAAAACAAAATTAACATTTATGTTTATCTATATATAGAGATTATTTGACAGCTGTCAAAGTATCCTGCCAAAATGACAAGCGAAATAAAATACACTCATTTGTTTTAACGACTCGATCGAATCGATATTATATATTAGTTGCATAATTCATTTGACAGCGAATGTCAAATTAATCGTGACTCTAAATCGGGAAGCGATTGAAAGATCTATACCTCGATCGAAAAGGAAACATACATTACGAGTTTCAGAAACGGACGAGCACCGAGAAGAAAGACTGAAAACCATTGGAATATGTACGATGAAGTACAAACTTTCGTAAAATAACAGCAACAACAGACGAATTGATTCGCAAAATTTTTTAAAATACTGTACATAACTTTAAAAAACATAAGTGTTTAAGGGAACGTACTATATTAATAGCAAAAACACCAATGTCAATTAAATAAATTTCACGATTCAAAAGAGAACATCAAGAGAAGCTAAAACGTACAAGTCGATTGCTGCTTTTATTAATCAAGAACAAGTTGTTAATTATCCAACTGAACTCATGAACTCGTTTCATTTGCCAGGCACAGCGCCGCACGTTGTAACATTGAAAATGGGCGTGCCTATCATACTTTTACGAAACATCAATCCACCGCGACTTTGCCACGGTAGTGGGCTTCCAGGGCAAAATATGATGAACAATATCAGCGAAACTACAATTTAAAATAGAAAATTTGAAGAAAAAGACGATGTACTGTTGTCACGATACCAAAATATATGCCATTCGATTTCAAATGTTTGCAGTTTCCAGTGTGACTCGCATTTGCAATGCCCATCAACGAATCACGGGGACAATCGCTAAACACGTGTATAGTATAAATTATATTTGGAAAGATCATGTTTCAGACATGGAGAGAAAAACAAAAAATATTGTGTGTCAAATGAATTATGACACGAAAACGGCATTGCAACGCATGCCGGGTACCGCTAGTAATAATATAAAATAATAATAAAAATAAATAAAAATAAAAAAATAAAGTTCGGTTCATCCGCTAGGAAAAAGATCTCCATGATTTTTTTCTTTGCCGATGATGAATTTTGCGAAATATCGATTAGAACACTTTTCTTAAACGAAAATTTAAAATTCGCGCGTTTATTAAAAAAAGAAAACGAAAAAAAAATATCTACAAGTGTTCGAAACTAGTTTCGGAAATTTGTCACTGTCAAACTATACAACGTACTCGAGTTTGAAAAAATTCAAAATGGTCGCGGGAAATCTCTTTAATTCCACCTTTTTTACATATACATATATATATATATATATGCGTATATAACGTTGATACGGTTTTAAACGACGAGCACAGGTTGGATGAAAAAGTTTTCCTCCCATCGTACTTATAATTCGGTATTCAGAGTTCGTGCGAGACGGGAGAACAAGAGTACGAAAAAAAGGAAGGACGAGAATAAGTTGTCTCCAGAAGCTCATCTATCGCTCATCGGGAGAGATGATCCATGATACTCCCTCTCTCTATCTCTCCCCTCCTCTCTCTCTCTCTCTCTCTCTCTCTTCTTTCTCTCTCCCTCTCTCTTCTCCTTCGTGAATATTATGAAGATTTTGGGATAAAGTTCGCGAGGCTTAAACTCGTCGATGGCGATAAACGGGAAAACATGGGGGGAGGGGGGATGTTTAACATACTCTGGCACCAACCTCATCTTCCCTCTCCCCATATATATATGATATAAGAGCTCTTTTCTCTTTCTCTCTCTCACTCATTCTCCCTCTCACTCTCGCTCTCTCCCTGTTTCTCTCTCTCTCTCTCTCTCTCTCTCTCTCTCTCTCTCTCTCTCTCCCTCTGTCTGTCTCCCTCTCTCCCTCCGTCTATGTCTGGCGGTATGTTACATAATCCATCGAGGTTGGGAGGTTCAGTCTGCCGTGCTTGTTATCCGGATCAACGTGTACATTATTATGCCCAGGCAGCCTTTGACTGGCTGGACTCTCGCCCTCGATATTAGATATTCGATATCGTACCATAGCCACCTGTGCTCTTGTGCTTATTACGTAGATGGGAGAAATCTCTGGCCGTTATCTCATATATATATATATATGTATATACAAATACACGATATATCGTACTCGTGACAAATATCGCGTATAACATCGAAATATTTCATGCGAAAAAGAAAATCCTTTTTTTTTTATTTTTATTTTTTCCAACAAAATAATTCACTCGGCGACGTTGACAAGATCATTTATCTCGCGCGGTCGGTTTGACTGATGAAAAAACATATATTCCCTCGATTTTAGTTTGTAAAATTCAGACCCGAAGCTTTCAGTCGAATTTCTTTTTTTCGAACGAACGGCACAGATTGAAAAAAAAACACTAAAATCGAATTAAAATCAAATTATGAATTAAAAAAAAATTATTTCTTTTATTTATCAGCTAAATTTTTCTTTTTTTGTTATTGTTACTTACACTTTAATTATGAATTAAAAAAAAATTATTTCTTTTATTTATTAGCTAAATTTGTCTTTTTTTGTTATTGTTACTTACGCGATGATACCTTCGCCGGGTATTTTGTTTATCCTGTCGAGACTCGTGGCAACGCGAAAAGGGAATTAAGGTAGACGAATGATCGAGGTTTCCAATCCACACTAAACCACAAAGGTTTTATCCATGTTCTGGCATCGTACCATGGGACTTGAACATAAAAAATACAGTTGGTCATATAATCCGAAAAGACAACTCAATGTTGCAATGTAGATTTGGGTTGATACAAACGAGATCTGTTATCTATAAATAAGCCATATACCGCAAGCTCTCGGTACACTTTTTGGTCCATGTGTTTGGGCGATAAAAAAAACAGCGTAGTATCGCGGTAAACCATTGCGAAATGATAAAGCTCGATCGATTTTCATCATAATCGTACCATCGAACAAGAATTGTTCGATCTGTGATGATCGACGTATTGTGCAATTCTTTCTATCTACGTACCTACCGTTTTTCTCGTACGTATAAATAAACATTAATAGCAAAAAACGATGTTTATTTTAACGATACTCTTTCGATTCTTTCGATAGGTCCCTTGAAATCCAGCGTTTCGTACTCTGTAATTGCATATTCTCCTTTTTCAATCGAACAAATAATGGTCTCTACCAGAATATCCTGGTCACATAATTTTATTTATTTTGTGTACGATCATCACAGATGTTCGATCATCACAGATCTTGTTCGATCAATCAACAATTCTTGTTCGATCTGTGATGATCGACGTATTGTGCAATTCTTTCTATCTACGTACCTACCGTTTTTCTCGTACGTACAAATCACCATCGTTAAAATAATCGGATTTTCATTTTCTCTAGAAACAAAAAATGATAGTAAATAAACATTAATAGCAAAAAAC
>JAPYZT010005688.1:0-17646 GCA_030522965.1 Tryphoninae sp. A BG-2022a
AGCTTTTCTCGGTTTTTTAATTTGATTGCGGTCAATGTAGTGAAAATCTAAATTTGCAGAATCATGGAGGTGCAAAAGGCGAAAGAATTTTAGTAACTTTCCTGTTGATTGCAGGACACACATTTTTTACAGAAAGCCAAGACATGTGTTATATTATTAATATTAATTAGATATTTTTTCCTAAGTTGTATATTTCGGTCATATTCTCTCTCTCTCCCTCTTTCGCTTCCTCTGTTTCTTCCTCTCTCAATTTCCAAGGCAAGATTACGTAATCACCTTCACACGAAATTGGCAGCTGAAACTAATTAGCGCAGTTCCCGATGAAAATGACAAAATTGATGGTTAATAGCAGATCCGTCTTGAGTACGCAGGTGATTTGTTTAAATATATATGCATATCTTTTATTTTTAATGTTTTACTTTTTACTTTTATTTTATTATTATCATTATTTTTATCATTAATATTATCATATTATAATTATTTATTATTTTTGACCTTTATTCTTGCATCGAGTTTTATTTTCTAAGTTCTCTTGTGAACTTTCGTGAGAATGGAACGAATTTATAACTGTATCTTGGAAAATTGTTATATATTATAGTTTGCCCCAAAGCATACTAGGGTATAATAAAAGCAATCATATCTCTTTCTCTCTCTCACTCTCCCCCCCCCCCCCCCCCTCTCCATTTCTGAAAACATGGTATCGTATACATCTCGCTACAGATTGTTATCCGTTGATTGATGCAATTTAATTACCTCCACGATTATGTATAAAATTTCTACTAGAGCGATTAAAATTTGACTCCAAGTGTCCGCGATAAGTGATTATCGCGATTATCAGCGCAAACAGTCCAAACTCTTCCACAATCACGATAGCCCCTTATCGCTGCTGCATGAAACATTGCCAAACGAAGATCTTTTACTTTCCATCCAACATACGTATCCTTGAATGAAATTCACGAAACGATTTCGTCTTCACAAATTTTGCACTTCTATAAAGTTCCTTCCTGGAGACCGGAAATATAAAATAGACAGTTGTTGAAAAGTTGCCGGGTGGCACGGTCTGTTCGAACCATAAAAAAAAAAGAAAACATTTTGATATCGACACTGGTTGAATGGAATACGTCAAAGTCGTTCAAAAATTGAGTGTAAAAGAGTTTGCAAAAATATCATCTCGGAAATTGAACCGTTAGAAGAATTGGATCAACACGACCAGAGAGACTTTTTCTCGTCAAATTACGACGCTCTTCCAACGTTTTCATTAACCCTCTCTCTCTCTCTCTCTCTCTCTCTCTCTCTCCAGTTATCTCGCTGATACTTCAACTTTATTCCCATTGACTTGTTCCGTCGAGTATTTTTATCGAAGCTTTTCTCGTCGATGTTCTAAATGTTTACATAGCTTATATGTTCCTTCGTTACACATACAATTTATTGATTTATTCAATATAAATAATAATTTATATAGAGCGGAAGGAATCGTATAAAAATAAAGTACAATTATAATATGTAACACATAAAACTATGCGCATACTTTTTGTTTAACGGCAAAGTATTTTCTTTTTCTTCCTGCTAGATAAATTATAATATAAAATCGTGTACAGAATTTTTTTTATCCAATTCTCTCGATTCGAAGCGGACAAAAATTCTGGAAAAATGCCAGATTCGATACTCGAGACTCGTTCGATGTATTCTATTTTTCATTTCTATATTTTTTAATACGCGCGCAAAATTACAATCGACGCGCGGTTCAAGCTCTCGTGAAAAGTTTACGTGGTTTTCGAATGACCAGGAAGGAGAGCAATTAAATGATTGACGTGGGAAGATACGCAATGTCGATATGTCTGTGTCATAAGGGTAGGTAAAACGAGAGCTTTTGGATAGCGAAGCAAACGCGTAATTGTCCATCAACTGTTGAATCTTTCCCCTGAGTTCCTAGCAGCTTTCTAGCGTATTTGAAAAAAGAGAAAAAAGAGATTTACACGTGTCTCAAAAGTGGGCCATGCATCGGCGATAAGCTCAAAAAATTGCGAGATTTTACAAAAAGACAGTGTTCTCTTTGCTTCAGCCTATTTATAAATAATGTTAAAATCAATATTGATAATATCATCGTACATTACGATTAATCTAAATGCAAAGAGATTTACACGTGTCTAAAAAGTGGTCCATGCATCGGCGATAAGATCAAAAAATTAGTGTGAACGAGTTAAGGATGAAACGATGATATTTAACGGTGATCTTTCGCGAGAGTTTTGCGAGGTTTTACAAAAAACAGTGTTCTCTTTGCTTCAGCCTATTTATAAATAATGATAAAATCAATATTGATAATATCATTGTACATTAACATTAATCTAAATGCATTTAAAAAATCGACATCAATTACAAGAATGTAAATCCTCGTTCGACTCGATCGGTAAGAAAAACAGTGTTCCAATTTTCCTGCAGAAATGTCGATTTTGCGGAAAAAGAAATTGATAGGAGGAGTTTAATTCTTTGCTTTGATCTTTTTCATGCAAACGTAATGATTTGAGAGATCTTTGGAATGGAAAATTCATTTATCTTGATTAGTTTTTTAATACATCGACTCGGTCGGTATTTCACATTTTCTTGAGCAACAAAGCGCACTATCGATACTTGGAGCGGTGACAGTTTAATCGTGCTTTCACATAATTCTTCCGGAATTCGGACAGCGATAATTTCCTGTAAAAAATAGACTGTTCAAAGTTCACCTGAAATAAATTATAAAAAACATGGATTTACAATAATTTTTGCAATTTTAGTTTCTTTCTAATTTGGATGGATCGAGGAGGTCGTTGAAATCACCTCCGAAGATAATTTCAAACTTGTTCGAGCCGAGAACGAGGAATACGAGAAAATGTCGAACGAAGATCGAGGAATCGACGAGAATCGTCATAATCGTCGTTGCGACCGTCGGATATTTGCACGACCTCTTCGTCTCGTCGGCGGTCCCAGCGAGACTCGTCTTCTTCCTCTTCACTTCATCTCGCGTCTTTGAGGTGCGACGAGGAGACACCGAGGTAGCGCTAGTGTGTACTTGTATGTGTGTGTGTGTGTGTGTGTGGGTTTTTCGCCACGTGTGTGCGAGAAACTAACACAGGCGCAGAGATTCGTTTCAGTTTTACATACGCTCAGTGTCGGACGTGGAAAATCAAAAATAACCGTGGCAGTTAGTGCGGCGATGTCGACGACGAACGACGGTTCGACTCGGTGCCGGGGATGTTGGACGGTTACGAACGGGAATAATCGTGGTGTTAAGTCGTGTTTTACGATGCCCCGAGCCTCGAGTATACTCTTGCTCGGCTTTCTCGTTTTAATAACAGCCGGGTGTTACGGTGGTTACGGTGATGCAGCAGCGAGCAGGACGCGTGCCGATGACGCGAGTGGTAGCGGCCGTGCCGGCGCGGCTTCGACTGGGGGTGTAGCATCCTCGAGAAATACCGGAACCTCCTCGTCGTCGTCGTCGTCGTCGTCGTCGTCGTCGAATGCGCATCATCATCACGGTGGAAAAGAGGCCGAGCCTGTGATCGAGGAAGTCAATGCTAAACAACTCGAACGTTTGCTCAACGAGAAGGACTTTGTCGCTGTTTATTGGTGTAAGTCACAATCCTTCCGATCTTCGATCGTGATCCTCGATTCGTTTAATCCTCGAGCGTATTAGACGATTCTCGATAAAGCGATCTTTTACACAAGAAAAAGTAAATTTTCTTTCTCTTCGCTTCGAATGAAAAACGATAAATCGCCTTTTCTTTTGGAGAGGCCGTGATTTATTGGCATCGATTGTAATATCCTTTGAGCCAATCCTGCGTTAAGAAATCATCATTAATCGCGATAAACCAATGTTAATAATAATCATCCGCTATGAAAAAAAATCTTTCTTCTATTGCTATCATTTTTTAATCGAAGGTTCCTCGAATTCCCTGCTGTAGTACGAATATTGAAGAAAATTAGGATAAATTGGAAAAGAAAGATTGGAGTTTATATAAAAAAAAGTGGGAAATTGCCGATGACGTAGGAACCGAGCTATATACAAATGCGCGAAGAAGTTAACGCGCTTGGATTACCTACACGTGATGGCAAACGTGAGAGCGAGAGGGTGGTCGTCGGCGATTGCGTAATAGGTAGAGCGAGGAGACGAGGACGAGCTTGCGCTCACGTCGGGAGAGCTTCGTAGCTTTTCACACCACCATACGGGGGCTGGTAGAGAAAGAAAGAGAGAACCTCGCGTGTCGCGAGTCGATGCCCGACGAATGAGATTCGAATACAAGACTGGTTGCACACTTTCGTTTATACCTATAGCGACTATAGTCGCGCTATTACGTTAAAGATACTCGGCTCGTGCTGATTATATTTTCAAAATGTGCATCAGATGTTGCAGCAATAACTCGTACATCGCGTAATGTTCGAGCGAGCGTTTCTCTCGCCAATAAATTTTCTTCTCAGTTTTGCCCGAGTTCCCTGTAACGAATCGCTCATCCCGGTTTTTTTCCACCGCCGACGATTTATTCGACTTCCTCGTTTATATCAAATTTGCAATTAGAAAAAGATGGGAAAATGATCGTTGCAAGGTTTTCGAGGATTTTATACTTTTGGAGAATGTCGTTTTGTTTAC
This sequence comes from Tryphoninae sp. A BG-2022a, assembly GCA_030522965.1. NCBI lineage: Eukaryota > Metazoa > Arthropoda > Insecta > Hymenoptera > Ichneumonidae > Tryphoninae sp. A BG-2022a. Next base: position 4,625 of record JAPYZT010005688.1, read on the forward strand.
TTGTATTTTTCAATTGTATGGAACGATGGGAAATCCATTTTTCTATTTTGGGATAATTTCTTTTTTGTTAATTCTAAAGTCTGTTTAGAGTTAGACTTGGTATGTTATGATGCAGTCGACCGCCATTTTTAATTGCAAACTGTCGCCATCTTTCTTACTGATGAATTCGGCAAGTGGCGACCCTGACCTCTGATGGAGAAATGTCCTATCTCCGCTAGACGTCATAACCTATTATTTTTCTGAATATCTCTGTTATTTCACGATTTTATGAAAAGTTCATTCTCGAAATAGAGTTTTTCCTCAAAATATTATCGAAAAAGTGTGAAAACGTCGAGCTCGCGATGACACGAATTACCGAGGTGAGGACGCGATTGCCCGCCATTTATTTTCAGCCCACGCCTCCATGTTATACAGAAAGTCCCAACGTAAGACTGACGGCTTCGAAACATCCGATAATCCCGAATACATCTTCGCGCCTTCCCCTAATAAACGGCTTCCGGTTGTGCGTGCTCTATATTTCGATTTTCGTGGTTATACGAACAAGAGGTCGAGGTCCCCCAAGGTCGATGTTACTATAACAGAGTCCCAAGATCTCGGGTAAAATTTCGTAAAAGCCTCGATGCCGAAAAAAATCGCTCGTTTCGGAAAATTCGATTTTAGACATTCGAAGGGACAGAGGGAAATGAAGAGTTAGAAGAGGGAGGGCGAAGGTGAGAAAGAGAGAGACGGAACGAGAGAAAGGTGGAGGTGGATGATGGAGGAGTGGAAAATCGCGAAGAAGGGGTTAAACGAGTGAGAGAATGAGAAAAGGGATCTCAACGAGAAAGAGAGAGAGAGAGAGAGAGAGAGAGAGAGAGAGAGAAAGAGAGAGAAAGAGCGAGAAGGAGAAAAAGAGTGGGACGTTAGAGATTCGGGCGGATCGGTGGCGGCCGCAAGGCCGGCCGACCAGGAGGCAGCCGTCGATCGCGACGGCGCTCCCTCGGTGGCCTGTACCACATTTAGAATACGTACCGAGTTATTTTGGCACCGTTGCGCGCGCGGTGCCCCGTTGCTGATCTTGCCTGTGCTCTAATGCCGAGAGCGCGGCAAGACGACAACGGTAAAGACGACGACGAAGACGAGAGTGCCGACGACTCTCGACTCGACGGGCCCGCGTTCCTATATATCGTCTCGTCCGAAAACATCGCTGGCATGACACACATATATATACACACATACATACAGCACACGTAGGAAAAAGACAATGATGAGACATCGTCTAGGCCTAGCGCGTAGTGGTACAATCGGAAAAAACAGATCCAACCATTGCGTGATTATCAAACATGTTCCTCTTCAGCGTCGTCGTCATTGGAACAAATCTGAAGAAAATAAAAACAAGAAGATGTAAATGTACATTGTGGAAGATGAAGCATCGATGATCATTATTGCGAAACGAGAACACTCGGGGAAAAAGTGTGTTAAGGCTTAGAATGTTTTTTCAGGGGGGAAGGGTGATGTAGTATTATATATATATATATATATATATATATATATATATATATACATGTGTGTGTGTGTGTATATATATATATTGGACGCACGAGGACCGTGATGCTTAGCGTAAGATCTTTGCCGAGCTCGCTGGCCGATACTATTTCCAGAGTCGAGCTTCTTCTTCTTATTCTTCTTCTTCCTCTTCTTCTTCTTCTTCTTCTTCTTCTTCTTCTTCTTCTTCTTACCGTAGCCTCCCGTGTAAATTAGCCTACCGTTGCGTGTACATTATACATCATATATATATATATATATATATATATATATTAGTTTGCACCTCAGCCCTCTCTTGCATATATACGTTAATGTTTTGGATATAATTTTCTTATTGGTAGAATGACGTCATTAACGACGTCATTCTGACTTGGTGGCTCATAGATTTATACACGTGTTTGTATATATGTTTGTGAAAAATGAATATAGCGTAGGGCAGGCGATTGATCGAGTGGAAATAAATGTTATCAAAAAAGAAGAGCGGATAAGAAAAACAAATTAATTGAATTTGAGAAATTTGAGAAATGGATCGATTTAAATTTTTGATTGCATTTTTGGGAATAATTGGTGATAAATATTTAATTTGGGATAATTTTTGATTGATTGTTTTGTTTATATGGATTTATTTTGTTTGAATTGCCAATGAATGCGATAAATAAAAGTTCGAGAGTTCGAATTACGCTTGTGGTGACTCTCGCGTTACTCGGTATGGCACCGGGGAGCTTCGAGCTTTTCAAGCGATACCCGTCCAATGGTATACACAGATATAACTGCGCGTATAGATATACGAATATACGTGTGTATGTATAAGTCGTGAGCTTTTCCGTACGAGTGTGTGGGAGCTAAGAAACGCGCGCGAGCGCGAGCGAATGCTAAAACTGTTGTGTGCCAGTGGCAAGCAGCTACTAAACCGACTCTTTCTTCTCCTCGAACTTTTTCTTCGCGTTAACTCGCACCTAACGAACGATCAATCAAGCACCGATAAAAAAACAACAATTTTGTTTATGCTTTGATTAAAAAGCTCTTGTTAAATTTACATTTTTTAGATCAATTATTTGAACATGGAGATTACAATAAACAAAAACGCATATATTTTTCTGTATTTTTTTTTAAATAGAATTATTTAATATTTTAATATTTAATAGAATTATTTAATTTTTTATTGTTTTAATATTTAATAGAATTATTTAATTTTTTATTATTTTAATATTTAATAGAATTATTTAATATTTCAATATTTTTATATTTCATAAAATTATTAAATATTTTTATATTTTGTTTATTTAACAGAATTATTTAATAAAATATTTTTCATTGAGGATATAGATTTTATTTTCTATATTATTATCAAATTTTGAGACTTACAATTAGGGATATCGTTCGTTCCACGTCCAACCACGATTTTTTTTCGTAGATTCAGCAAAATGGCCTCAGAGCGTCGCGCGAAAAGCCAGCGGAAAGCTCAAGATGCGTAAGCTCGCGATTTGGGACATCGCGTGGGTGTCCCTCGGGTATCGTCAGTCCGTTATAACGAATCCACCGAGCGAGCGAAGGAACCAAGTACAGATATATAAGATATTAAAACAGATAGAATGAATAAAGGCATTGGAGCGAAGCTGGCGCGCTCGGCGTTGGAAAATGCATACGTGTGCATTGAACGATACTGTACGATTCGACTAGGAAACGTATAATTACTCGGCTGACATTAATTATGCTTAAGAAAGAGGGAGAGAGCCGGAGAACATCGGGACAGTTTTCGCGGTCAAAGACAGCGACTTGTTGCCAGCGAAGAATTTAAAATATCAATACATCCTTAACAAACAATCAAAAAAAAAAAACCTACACAAATATTTCGAACGATTGAACAAATTCTGATAAAATAATAATTAATCAATATTAAAATTAAAATAACAAAAAATCGACAAACTATTTATGATCTTCGTTAAATGAGAAAATGAAGTAAGCGATGAGTTGAAAGCTCGGGTCAGTATTACGAAATGAGCTCGAAGGTTTATTTGTTTATTCAATTTGTTGGCTAACTCGTAGCTGCATATGCGTATATATATTTGCATAACTGCTCATATATGTATATACATATTTTAGAGAATACGTATATACGTTAGAGGGCGTCTCGTAATCGTCGCGGCTGACCGAATCGCAATGATTTCATCTCCGTCGCGGTATAGTCGAATTTTTCGTGCGGGGGAGATCGTCGACGAGGCAGGTCCGCGCACGATCGCCAGTTTTAATATACATACACACACACATATATATATATATATATAGAAGAAGAAGAAGAAGAAGAAGAAGGAGAATAGAGCTCGCAAGCTCGTGCGCCTGTGCGAGGGGGGAGAATGAGACTTGTATAAAAGTAAAAGTGTGTATAATAAAGGAGAGCGAACATCGGCGCTCGTTTCGCTGGGTAGTCGAGATGCCAAAAAGACGTTTTACGAAGCTTCGTTCGGAAATCGTTGTTTATTCAAAATCGTTAGAGCGAACCACGAGGAGTCGAAATGAATTCTTAATACGTCATTCTCGATAGGAAAATTTGAATCGCTTCTTCCTAATATCAAAGTCGATACATAGATCTTCCCCAATATCGTTGAGGACATTAACCTTGATGACGGTATTGAAACAAAAAACGAAAAAGAAATACTTTTTTTTTTCTCTCCCCTTGAGAATTTTATTTTTTCATTCTCCAGCCAAGGGCGTCGTCTCGTGCGTGGGCCAAATGACGAATGGCCCTAGCGATGAAAAATAAATCGCTATGTTAATGCGTGTATTAATTGGATTATTTATTATATGTAGATTTATAAATTTGATCTTCTGATTTTCATCACATTTATAAATGGGAAGCTCGAGACAAGGAACGATAGCGCGAAATGGGAAACGTCTCTCTCCGGCTGCCGTCGAGAATTCCTCCCTCGCGTTTTCTTCTCCTCGTTTCTCACCGAAGTCCCTGACAACGTTTTCTCACCTCTCGGTCCCTCTCCTCTCTCTCCAGCGTAGCGCGTCTGTATCTCTTAGCTCTATTCTCAGGGGGCGCATCTCCTAAAATGGTGGCATCAACGTTGTAAGTAAGAGAGCGCGAAAGAGATCCGATATCTCTTCGTCTCTCTCTCTCTCTCTCTCTCTCCAACTCTCTTTCTCTCCCACTGCCTCCACCGAGGATTACTAGCGTTTAAGATCGAGCGGACGAGAGGAACATCGTCGTGTCGCGACGCGACTTCGCGATGTCCCAGTAGAATGGAATACGATAAAAAAAAGGAGAGACAGAGAAAGAAAACTTTGACGTTTTCGAGTTGGTCGTTCGAGCAGAGTCGAGGGAACTAAAGCATCAACGATAAATTTTCACGAAACGAGAAGTAGGAGGGAATGAGGAAGGGGGGAGGGGGGAGGCGGGGGAGGGTGAAATGCGTGCGTGCGCGAGCTTTTATTTGCGAGCTTACGTTTCTCGCGCGCAAACTAACTATACGCTTTGTACACACACACACACACACACACACATATATGTTATAGCCCTGAGACTAAAGAGCTCTCGCGAAAATCGACGCCTGCCACTACGTTTAACTCCCACGCTCGTTAATGGATTTTTCAGACAATCTTAAACAGCCTCACGGTTTATTTATCATTGTTTGCATAGCGCAAATTTATCGCGAATAATTAACCGGCTCAAGGGTCTTGGAAATGCGATGAAATTCGTTGGTCGATGTAATAGGGAGTTGAAAAATTTGTTTATCAATTTCTTTGCAGAATTACGAGTTTTTTTTCGTTGGAATTTTATTATACGAGATTTCCTGGTTTTAGTTCGGCGAACTATGATCGTTCGTTATGATAACAGAGGGAGTTGATAATTCACGGTTGGTTTCTCTGTATCGAGGATTTCTGGTTTATAGAATGTTAGAGAGAGAGAAAGGAGAAGAGATTTACTGGAATGTCAGCTTGATGTCACAGCGGTTGGTATATCGTTCCGTAGTGCTCATTGTCGGTGTCGAGTAATTAGATCATGCGGTCTGGTGCGTACACGCCACTCCGATAAACCCGCCTGTCTCTCTTACACTTTGCAGGCAAAATGGTCGTCGCCCAATAGTCTCTCTCTCTGTCTCTCTCTCTCTCTTTCTCTCTCTCTCTCTTTTTCTCTTCACAGTAATATATATTGTTTGATATAGGTAGCGATACTTCAAACGACTTTTCAATATCCAAATAAACAATAGCTTCAAGAAAAATTCATTGATATTACCAAGTTTTGATAACGTTAAAAATTTCATAATTTCAAATTTTTTCAATCATTCTTTACTCCACCGAAATAATATTTGACGATAGAATGAATAATATATAAATTGAATTATCAACAAAATAAACAATAGAAGACTAATCGAAAATTAATTAATATTCATAATATTTTACACAATACAATTTTTTATGTCTTATTTGTTTTCCATATTTCGCTTATTCATACAATTCGAGTGATCGAGATAAATAAAAAAATATCTCGTACGATAGCGTAAATACAGCTCGAAGAATTATAAAAAAAGAATTAATTACTTATTTATTATTATTATTATTATTATTATTATTATTTTTTTGGAAGGAGTTGCGGAATCCTTTTGACGGATACCCCCTGGGCCTACAGCCTAGACCTACAGATCTGGACCTTCGGCCCAAGAAGGTTATGTGGGACACCCAAAAAAACAGGCCTACCCACTAAACCGCCATCTCCTTCATCCTCTCCCCCAACCAGGGACTATGTTGGTATTACCTCTGGCTGGGGGGATCCTGAATAAAAATTATTATTATTATTATTATTATTTATTACTTATTTATTATTAATTTTCCGTAATCATTCATAAAGCATCGATGATCCGTCGATTAAAAAATCAATGAACGATCGACTGTGAATTGAATTTCGGTCGTTTCATCCACAGCAAGCGCAGATGCACACGGGTGTACGATATTCGGCCGGATGCTTCCGCACACTCGTGCCTAATTCGGTTCCGACTGACCGCCAGTAGAGACGGCGATGAATAGTCCGTCCGTTCCGTCAACTGGATATTGTGCCTATGTATAGAGCACCCAGTACGAAACGCCCGCAGAACTCCTACTCCTACAATATACATATATTTTACAATTTCTGGTTATACATATACACACACATATATATATATATATATATATATATATATATATATAGAACAGTGACTACACGTGGCTCTGGGCGAGGGAGAGAAGCACGGATATGATTCTTCCACCCGAGTCATCTTCGAGCGCATACGAAGAGCTCGAAGATCCACGTGCATGTTTGAATTCGTGAAGATTATGCCACAACGAATTACAACATGTGTACCAACGTCGTTATATCAGTAAGGCTCTTGCCTCGACTCTCTCTCTCTCTCTCTCTCTCTCTCTCTCTCTCTCCTCTCTCTCTTTCTTTCTCTCTCCCTCTGTTCTCAACCCCTAGATTTACTTCTTCTTTTATAATACCTATACGTATATATAATGAAAGGAGGATAATGTACCAAGAAACGTTGACGTTACAGACGCGAGGAGCTGCACAACGTGCGACAAGGTCTTGGCCGAGCTCGAGAAGATCGACGATGACACGGACACCTTCGGAGTCGACTTCGTCAAGATCAACGACAAGAGGCTCGCCAAGCAATACGGAATCAAGACATTCCCGGCACTCACCTATTTCCGGGAAAAAGAGCCGATCATCTACGACGGTGAGTGCGAGTCCATCGTTATCGAGTTCAGAAGATAATTCTTCATTGTTACCTGCGAAAATCGGTTAGTTTTTTTACGAGAAATGAGCCACAAAGAAAAAGGATTTTGTATACCTTTTATCCTTTTTTCTTCGATCCGAGGGTAGAGACGATTTTTCGTGGTAGACGATGCAAGTTTTCGCTTCAACCTGGTGTGTACGAATAATACATGTACGTCCCTTCATATCTACCGTTGATGAGGCGTGTGGAGGCGGACCAGAGTCCGCCAAAAACTTTTATTGGAATCTCGCCTAAGCAACGACCTTGCCAGAGGAATGAGAAACGTTCGAGAGGTTCAGGCAACAGCATTTGACCCAGAATTCTATTGCTTTACTCTCGATATAGTTGTATACCCAGCGGATTATGAGTAGGCCAGATACGAGGGGGTCCAGCGAAACGATCTTAAATCGATCATTCTATAGCTCTCTAGTATTCCCCACGGCGTCGATAGATTCCTGTAAAAATGAGAATTTAATTCGTAGATTGAATTTTTAACGATTTCTTGTTTTTTGGATCGATTAATCAAACCATTCTCCCTTCGAGATTCATTATGCCTCGATCATCTGCGTTTTATTAACACGTGCAGGTTATTTCGATGAAAATAATTTAAATTCCTTCGTCGATAATCGTTAGCTAGGAAAATAAATTTCTTTATCAGTGGAATTTATAGTTTGAGTTAAAATATAAATTCTTTAGATTTTATTTTTTAAGTGGAATTGTTTTCGTCGAGAGAGCGTGTGCGAGTTTGTCGAATCGCAAGGGTCGAGACGGAGAATGAATTCGATCGTATCAATTTCGTACATGCCAGTAGCGATCTCGTCATTCCTCCTTCGTAATCCGATACGAAATCTTATATGCATTTGCACACGAGTGCTGGCACAATAACAATGAAATGATCCAGGTGACCTGATGGACGAGGAGAACGTATTGGAATTTCTTACGAGCCTCGAGGCCATGGACCTGCCTGACAGGATCGAAGAAGTCAACTCTAAGATACTTGGAAAAATCGTCGAGGATACGGAATTCGTGGCCGTTCTCTTCTGTAAGTCGTACCATGTCGTCTAATCCTGCGGATTATTACGAAAATGTCGCTATATCAGGATGATCGATCGATGATTACTCTTTTGATATCGAATTAGTTTTTTACATTATTTCAGCAATATTCAATTTTTCATATTTTTCCTATAACAATAATATTTCAACCTTCGATTACCCTTTTCATCATTGAAGAATAATTCTTGAAGGAAAAATTGATGTTTTAAAATTATAGCTCTATGCAATTTTTTAAATTAATCTTTAACACGGTTAGAGGAGTTCCATTCAATTGTCCATTGAATTCTCGATTAATGTCGGTTCTCGAAAAATTTTATCTTCGGTTCAATATTTCAATATTTCATGAAAAATAAAAGTCATTTATTAAAACGATTTAAATACAGATGGTGCTTTTCTTAACAATGAGAATTCATTAATCTCTCACTTGATACGCCACGATACGTTTCGATAATAAACAGACTGACGTTGTTAAACAAATATTGCTGAAATAATGAGTTAATGGATTTTAAGAGTCAGTGCACTAAACAACCGATCCAGTTTAAAAAAAAATAGCAGGTACACAAAGCATTATGGCAAAAACTGGCTCTTAGTAGTAGTAGTCTCTTTAATCTTTCCAATGTAAAAACCCTTGCGGTTTTTTACTCACTTCCACCATCAACTATTCCGGTGGACCTACAGTTTTTGGTTAGGTGAGTTCCAAACCACCGAGAGCACAGAATAAGCACATAGAAAAACTCCATTGGTGCCGGCGGGGATTCAAACCCGGCACCTCCGGAGTTGAGAGCCAAGAACGCTAACCCTCGTGCCACTGCCTCTCTTATTAAGTGGCTCTTAGTATTTGTTTTCAAAATTTTTACCATAATTATCTAAATACATTGAAAACTTCAACGCTCAGTGCCAGAAAAAAGTACGAATGGTGACCTTGAATCGCTCTTCGCCTGCAACGTTATTTCCAAAATTGTGGAAAAAAATACTAAGAGCAACTTTTTGTCAAAATTCTCTATCTCCCAATTTTAAACCCGATCGGTTGTTCAGTGTTTGCTGGAACACTGATCAAAATTCCAAAGTCTACGTCGCGTGTAACACTGACTCTTAAAAGTATCCAAAGATTCGTCGCCTTGTCTCATCTCAATTTAAACGTCCTCAGGATCTTCCACAAATTTCATCGTCGTTCTCATTAATTTTTTTTTTGCCAACGACGTCAAGAGACACGGGACGATAGTGTATAATGTAAATGTTGTAAATATCAATGTAAATGTTACGTGTATTTTCTTTTTCTTTTTTATTATTACGTGAAGTCCGCGTGATGAGTTTACGTTGGGCGAACGGTATATCGCCGAGATATGATGTGGATTATGATTAATGCTGGCTTGGACTACATTCTATGTATTATGTATATAAATGTAGCTCATCATCACCACGTTGCGCTTCTTCGCCAAAAGTATGAGGCGTCAGACGGTTCAAAGACCGAAGCTTTTTTCGTCTCGCCATAGCCGGGCGACTGTTTTTTTTTTTAAATTTCCTTTTTATGTTTGTACATACGTTTTTTAAAATTGACATACGCATATATTTGTATATATGGGGCATTCCAGTTCACTCTTAACGATTTTATTTTACAATTTTGCAAATGGTTTTCGCAATTTCGAATCGATTTTAGTTTTTTAGAATAATAAAGATAAATAAGATATACGGAGTGAAAAATCGTGCAGTAAATATACAAATTGTAATCCGGATCTAAGAATGAGTATGTGGCTTATCACTCTGAGCTTGATTTAATTTTTTTCACACTTTTATCGAATAAAATGAATATTTTTTATAGCGGATTTAATTGAAAATTATTATTCTAGATGACAAATTTTCAGATTTGATCTAAAATGCCTCGTATTTAATGATATATACATATATCAGTCCGAAGGATCATGTATTATTTATATCTTACGTATATAAATATTTGATCCTTCGAAGGACAATTTATCGTAAATCATAATTAAAGTAATGCTCGGCATTCCAAATGATACCTGTGAGTTTTCGAACGATTGACAGCAACATAATTATCGTGTCAAACTTGAAATTTTAATCAATTTACAAACATATCGCTATTAAATTAACCGACGAATATTCTTTTTTTTTTTTTTATAAATACCTCAAGTTATATTTTTCCTAAATATAACGATCTTAGTGTGAAAAATCTTTTTGTGGATGATTGAAACTTCAAGCTCACGATATTTGAATTATTTCTGACGAAGCACAGGCTTTTTTGGGTCTTGCGTCTTAGTTGCCGGCGCGCACGTGCATAAACCAACATAGATGCAAAAGTATTAAATTCAATCACTCGTACGTATTCGTATTACCATAATCGAGTGCACATTGAAATACATGTGTAAATAATATTAATAATAATTACGTGTATCTAATATAGGTGAAAATATTTTTTGTGTGTGTTGGTGTGGATAGGCCCAAACGCGGAGCGGTGTACCGTCGCCGGCTCTAGTAAGTACACTCTTACGTAAAATCAAGGCCAACCCCGATCATAAAATTTTGTTCTTTCTCGATGATCAATGATCAATCGCATATATTTTTTATTTTTGATTTTCATTTCGAATCCAAAACATTTTTACGTACATTCCTATTACGAGTAGAAACTTTCTAGATTTCGAGTGAACGCAAGCAGTAGAAGAAGGATCGCCCTTAATTCCGTCATTTATATCCGAAATATGGTCGCGTGTATTACTCGTAATCAAAGGATATTGGAGAGTAGAGCTGGCCGATCGCAAATGCAAAAATTAAATTTACAAAATCACGATTTTGCATCGACCCTCGTAGCGAATAGACTCATCATTATTAATCGTCGATCACACGCTATTGTCTTTTAGTAGTTCTCAAATCTCACGATAATATCGTAGCTGCATGATTCGTAAATTAATTCGTCTGGGATGAAAAAATAATTATGAAAAATTAGAGTTCCAGGCTGCACGATAAATATGTCCGATTTTCTTATTATTTATTATTTCTTTTAATTGCTTTATCTGTCGACGAAACGAACTCTCTGGTATCGAGATACGAGGTTTTTGTCCTGTAACTACATTTGATGAATCGTTCAATGAGAACGAGTGTCGTACGATAGGAAAGAGAAAGTAGCGAGTGCGATGAGAAAATCGAACGAACGATCAATATTTTTCATTGATTCCAAACGGGACAGACAAGCCGGACTGCAAAAAGTGCGCAAGGGCACTCCAGGAATTGGAGAACATCGACGATGAGGCTGATCAACTTGGTATTGGTTTCGTGAAAATCGCGGACGAGGAACTCGCCGAGGAATACAATCTCGGACCTCTCCCCGTTCTCGTTTACTATCGTCATCAGATTCCAATAATTTACGAACGTAAGTTGCAATTCATCATGATCGACTTTGAACTTTTCATTAGCAATCGATCAATCAAATATTTATATTCTAGTTATAAAATGTTCAATGTATTGAACTATTTTACAGACGAATTGAGCAAGGAAGAAGATGTCCTGGAGTGGCTCGTATCGAACAAGAGTACAGGCGATGAAGAGGACGTGATCGAGGACGTTACAGCAAAAACTCTCAATACATTGATAGGCAACATGGACAATCTAGTCGTACTTTTCTGTACGCAAGAAATTTAATACTTTATTTTATTATTTTATAATACTTTATTATTTAATAACTTTATTTTGATTCTGCAAATTCGTCGATAAGTTTGTGAATAATTATTCTTATTTTTTGATCGTTTGATAAAACGCAGACGATCATGGCGATGACGACTCGATGCAGGTTCTCAACGAGCTCGAGAAGATCGACGACGACTGCGACAAGCACGGAATACAATTCGTCAAAATCGACGATGACAGAGCCGCGAAAGAGTTTGGCATCGATTCCGTGCCTGCGATCGTTTACTTCGAGAGACAAATACCTAACGTATACGACGGTAAAAATACCAATAGGACGTGGAAAATTATTTCCAAAGATTCGAATCGTTTATTTACGAAATTAATTATCGTTTTTATAAATATTATTTTTAGGTGACATCGAGAACGAAGATGAAATTCTGGAATGGCTGCTTGCTCAACTCGAGAAAGACGAGATCGAGGACGTTACGGATGAAATGCTCGATCGTCTCGTTAAAGAAGGCAAAACTATAGCCGTACTTTTCTGTAAGTAAAGTCGAACCTATTGTTATTATTCAATTTATTTTCAAATCGAGAATTTTGTCAATTAATTTCTCTCTTTGATTACGTAGATGACAACAACGATCGCAAGTCCCAGAGGGTCCTCAACGAGTTGGAGAACATCGACGACGAGTGCGATCAATTGGGCGTGATATTTGTGAAGATCGACAATGCTGAAGAGGCTAAGGAATACGGTATCGAGAAAATGCCAAGTTTGATATATTTCGAGAAAGGTATACCGACTCTATACGAGGGTAATCTCGAGGACGAGGAAAAAGTGCTGAAGTGGCTTGAACGACAACAAAGCAGCGATCAAATCGAGGACATCACGGACGAGATGTTGGACATGGTCATCGAAAAAATGCCCTACGTTGCAGTTCTGTTCTGTAAGTATTTTTCAAGTTTACGATTGTGCCACAAACAATATTAAATTTTTGATAAGAAAGGGAAGATAATGAAATAAATACAAAAGTAAATTAAGGGGGGGGGGGG
>JAPYZT010005689.1:0-18760 GCA_030522965.1 Tryphoninae sp. A BG-2022a
ATATATATATATATAATGTACCTTCGTGTATATGAGAAAAACCAAAGTTCTGGCGAAAACGCAACGGTAAAGTGCACACACGAGAAACGAGACTTTGCATCAAGAGGAAGGGGAAAGGTTCCTTTTAAGCCGAGCTTTTTGCCATCTGGGTATATGAAACGTGCTGGCTCGACTGTCGCAACGGTTAAAACGATACTCTTAAAAGCCACGCTCGGCTGGTTCCCGGCACGAATACCCTTTGTACGTATCGGGTGGTTCGAAAATAAATAACCCAGCACTTCTTGCAGAATCTTTCTTTTTTTATTATTCCTTTATCACTTTCCCTTTGCACAAAGTCTTTCGTTGACTTTGCTTTTTTTAAAATTTTTTAATTCAATTTCGTTATCTTTTCTATCCTTTTTGGATTACTTGAAATTGTAGTTTTGTATTGGATGAGCAGTAAATTAGTTTTCGTATTGCTTTAATTAAAGATTGGAGTTGAATTCAATTGAAAATTGAAAGATAATTTAAAATTTGAATAGTTGAAAAAAGCTATGAGTAATTTTTCTATTTTGGCAAAGATATAATTTTATTCGTTTAGAAGATTAATGTATAATATTTGCTTTTCTCTTTCAAATATTGAATCATTCGTTCGACGAGCCACTTTATTTTTCCATTAATGAACTTTTAAGAGCTGATGGATATTGCGAAATTGATATTCGTTTTCCTTTTACTGTTATCAGTTAATCAAAGAAACAATTTATATGCAATATTCGATCGAATATTTGTCAATGTTGTGTTAAATATTTGGACAATGTTGAAGTAAACGTGAAATAAAGTTCGACGTTTCATCGAAGGTAAAGATTAGTACGCTCGGTACACTGTGTATATATTTATACACATAATACGTCCAAGAAGCTCGTCGTCCTCGTCATCGGAGTGGTTCTCCCGTCCGGTTTTCTCTCTAACCACAATGGTTAGGGAGATTGCGATCGGCTAATGACTGAAAAGCACACCCTCGTTAAGAAATGCCGACACGATCTCACCCAACGCGCACGAGGAGAGGCGGAGGGGGAGGGAGGTTGTTGAAGAGAGAGAGAGAGAGAGAGAAACTACTCCCCTCAGTTTTTACGACCCCCGGACAAAGATTTGCATACACGGATATATTTTCGAGAGGCGATCATCTCTCGCGATTGTATGTACTTTCTCACACAGCGTGCACCACCCTGATAACATTTATCGCTTCACGCTTAAAATCACGAGGAAAACTACCCGACTGTGCTAATATTTTTAATGACCCACCAAAAAAAACAACAACAAACAAAAAAAAACGAGTTTTCTCTCATAAAATTGAAACATCGTTGGAAATTTGTCTTTCCCACATAAATATTGTTCAAGCTCGACAAGGAAAATAAAGTCAGCGATTTTTAAACAAATTAGCTCGAGGAGAGTTCAACGTTGGAAGGAAAGTCATAAAGGTCGAAGAATAATTTTGTTCGAAGGTCCGAGAATTATTTGTCGAAGATAAGAAATATCAGTAGGGTGGTTGTTCGTTGGGGTTGAAAAATTAGATCGTCTCGCGTTGTTACGAGCGGGCTAATTAATTTGGGATGGAAGAGAGACGAGAAGTCAGCGAGCACGCGTAGATCGGTGAAGTTTGCAACCGACGTGCGAATCGTGGATGAGAGTACGATTATCGAGTCGGATAACGCGGAAATGTCGAAGAAAGTCGGGGAGGAGAATCGTGTGGAGGTTGAAGAGGGTGAGAGGAGGTTGCGAAATATGTAAGATAACGAGAATCGAATGGGAATAAGAGAGGTATAATTCGAGATCGTTGATATATGTTTGATGCAGCTAAATAACGGAGAACACATACACCTAGTTTCATCGAGTGTGTTTAAGTTGCGAAGCTCTCTTCGTGATGAGACACGCTGAAAGCTCTCGAATCTAGAATCTGATTCAAGAAAGTGTACGCGAAGACAATTATCCTTTGTCCAATAGTTCGAAATTTCTCAATCTCGCTCTCGTTCTTAAGAAATAATTAACATGAGAGAAATTTCAATCTAAATTATCATTCCACGTTATAATTAATTTCGCGAAAAATAATTTGATATCTTAATTGTTTCATAAAAATAATATGTTGCAATAAAAATTATAATAAATATATTATTATAAATAATAATATAATTATAACAATAATAATATTTATATTATAATATTGTAATAAAAAGTACAATCAATTGTAATAAAATTATAATTATAATAATATTTATATTATGATATTATAATAAAAAGTTTAATAAATGATAATAAAGTTATAATTATAATAAGATTCATATTATAATATTATAATAAATTATAATAATAATAAGATTCATATTATAATATTATAATAAATTATAATAATAATATGTATATTGTAATATTATAATATGAATTATATATGATATTATATTATATTATATTATATTATATTATATTATATTATATTATATTATATTATATTATATATTATATATTATATATCATAAAAAATTATAATAAATAATAATAATAATAATATAATTATAATATTTATATTATAATATTAAAATCAAAATTATAACGAAATTATATAATAATAAAAAAAGAAAATTAATTTTATCAAGAAATTAATCGTAATCGTGTCCAAGAGAGATTACCAAATCGATGAAATATTTCAATTCAACATTTTCGCAGATTTTTATTTTCGTAATTCGCTCGTACCTTTTTCGCGACAAGAAGTAGTATCGCCGACCGTTTGCCCCGTTCGTCTTTTTCTCAACACTCTTAGAAATCCCCGTACTCCCCGTTAAGTCACGCGTCTTTTACCCCCGTATTATATTTTTGTGCGACACACGATACGCTATATATCAGCACGTGAGAAGGGTGGAGGAGAGGGCACCGTTCACGTGGAATAATTTCACTTTGCGCTCCCGGTACGGGAACGATAAGGACTCGAGCTCATGTTACCCTCCTCGTCTCTCGTATGATTGCCGGATCGCGTGTGCGACCGTGCCCACGTTGGCCTGCGAGGAAGTGTAGGGTGGAGGGGTGAAAAATCGCGAGGGTGTATAAACGTATAAGTAGTGGGGGGGGGGGGGGGGTTGCAGGTGCTCATGAGACCAACCTCGAAGGGAATCCTGGCAGGCACGACGCAACCCTTCAGCGATTCGCGATCGAGGGTGGAGAGAGGGTGAAAAAGACGCAAGGGGTACGAGCCAGTTTCTAGCGAGGCCCACGTGCGGGACACTTTATAACACGTGCTCGCGCGTTTTGTGGCCTCTTTGCAGCCAACGCGGCTTTTCAATGCCCCGGTGCGAAAATAAAGGATTCCGGTAACGTTAATTTATGCGCCTCGTTATATATCATCGCTGCGCGTACTCCGATTTCTCTTTGTAAAGTATTTATCGCACGCTAGTATTTTCACGCTTTTTTTTAATATTGAAATCAATTTTTAATTTCGAGATTTCCTTTCTCTCGCTATTCATTGTTATTATTACAATATTATATAATAATAAAAATTATAACAAATAATAATAATAATAATAATAATATTTATATTATAATATTATAGTAAAAATTATAATAAAATTATTATAATAATAATATTTATATTACAATATTATAATAAAAATTATAACTAATAATAATAATAATAATATTTATATTATAATATTATACTAAAAATTATAATAAAAATTATAACAAATAATAATAATAATATTTATATTATAATATTATAGTAAAAATTATAATAAAATTATAATTATAATAATATTTATGTTATAATATTATAATAAAAATATAATTATAATAATATTTATATTACGTTTTTGAGATCGGGGTTAGATATGATGATCGATCGTCGAGAGAAAGTTCTTGACATTATCAGTCGTATACAAAATTCGCCATTTTTTATTTTTGTTTCTTTTTAAGGATGAGAAATCACAATTTGATAAAGCTATCTTCGATTCACGAATGAAAGAGGGGTTGGGGTTAACTCTACCCTCAATTTTTCCCTGATCGTCGAAGCTTTGAAATTTCGCTTTGAACATTCTCTTACGATTCTCCTTACTATCGCGAGAAAATTGAAAATTTGATCAAAATGTAAAAAAAATTTTTTAAGTTTCACTTTCTTTTATCCAGCAAGAATGTAAAGTGCTAGATTGTACGTATCTGCATAGAACCCGACGACGGCACGACGCGGACCAGGATTGTTCAAAGGACGTTTTAGTCGATATTGACCTAGTTCGATTGATCGCGCTATCGATTCACACACACACACACACACACTCACACATATATAATATTAATGATATATATATATTGACTCTCGTCCTATAAATATATATAGTGAAAGGTAGAAAATGGCGGCCGGAGGCTTTGGTAAACCGTCAGGGTGAAGCTCGTTGAGCGAGGGCTGCACTCGCTGTGATTAACGGTCCCTTTTACGTTTACGAGACGACGAAAGAGGTACAGCGAATGTAAAAGGGAACCTGAGAGAAAGAGAGAGAGAGAAATACAGGAAAAGAAGACCTATACCGGAAATGTGGCCAAAAGCGTATCACCGCCACTCCGACCACCTCTCGTATCCCGATCATCATCACAGTTCTCGTACGTTTGCCATCAACTCGTGCCCCGCGTTTCGCTCGTAGGCTCTCCCTTACAACGAGCAATATCCGGTGGAAAACTAATACACGTTATAAAACATAGCGGTACTTTGACGATCGGGGTTCATAACGATTACTACTATCTCTCTCTCTCTCTCTCTCTCTCTCTCTCTCTCTCTCTCTCTCTCTGCCTGTCTCGTTCGCTCGCTCTCTCTCTCTCTCCCTCTCTTTTTGATTCCACGCCGTTGCCCTTTATATATCGTTGCCATGTAGGCCAAAATGGAACAGGGGGTGGAATGAATTATCGTCACTCGAGTGAATATAAAGGCGATGCGCCTCGTAAAAGCTTAAAATATTTCGGCTTTTTAATATTCGCGTATTTTTCATTACTCTCCATACACCGTTTTTTTTTTCACCTTTATTTTTTTTTTTTCGATTTAACTATAAATTCATATAAAATAAGAATATTACAATTTGTTTTGAATTACCCAATAGCTCATTTATCGGAACAATTTTGTTACAATGCGTCGATCGGTTGTCCGTAAAATGGATGGAATGATTTTTATTTTGCCATCGTTAGGCCACGCCCTTAATCGCTTTTCATTTTTCGTCGTTTGCCAATTAACCGCGAATATTGGCCATTAAAAAAAGAACGAGGCCACCGGTGGATGTAGAACTGCTCCGGCATTACAGTTTTATCATTTTTTGTTCGATAATGGACGTTGCATTTCGACCTGGAATAGAGGAGTATCGGTGATGCGCACAAAGCGACTGCAGCTTACTTTTCAAATAGGATTTCGATACGAGGATGAAATTTCGCTTATCGTTACGGTCGGTAGCAAATTTCGTAAAAAGAACGCTATATAATAATTCTTCGTTCCGGATTAATTATTTCAAATATCGGGGAAGTGAAAATAAAATGTTTCGCTGAAAGTTGACGACAAAAGTTGAGATTAACACGTGTATATATATATATATATATATATATATATATATATATATGCGATATTTTATATGGTTTTACTCCTACATTGTAAATAAAATATCAACAATGATAATAATTATCGTTGACTTTTTGATATATATATAAATATATATATATATATATATATATATATATAGTAAAACCATATAAAATATCGTATAAATATACGGCATAGGCGATAAATCTGTGAACGGCGGTGCCATAAATAGGTTTGTTGGTTCACTCGAGAGCGTCTAGGGGGCGCTGTATTGCCAATAGCGACCCCACGTGGAAAGCAGAAGAAGAAGAAGAGGATGAGCGAGAAAACGCGAAAGAGCCTTTCGGTCGGGAGGCTGCGAGTTGGCCATCGGCCAGCGGATATTTGCGTACTCTCTCGTACTGTTTGCACGCCCTCTGTATATATGGATGGAAGCCGAGAGAATCAACGGATGCCGCAGCTTTCAAGAGCATAGGGTAATAAAGAGAGGGATTGAAATATGCCGATGAAACTTTCTATCAAACGTCGAGCTATTTAAATCACTTACGTTTTGTAAATCTGAACAAAAAATGAGATTTAGTGTGAAAAAACACGGAATTACTAACACCGGATGAGTACAGCATTTTATTCTTGTTGCGTTCTTACGATGATCGCTTTATGATTAAATGTTTTTTTTTTAATTTCAACTTTTTGCATTGAAAGTATCTTTGCAGCAAGATTATTGATTTTTTGCAACTTATTGATAGAAACGTGAGGACGAATGTGGATTTTTGGAGGAAATTAAAAAAAATCGAGATTAGAAATTCGATACTCGCGTTGTGTGAGAATTAAATTACGAATGTGGACAATAGATAATTGGGGAGGTTTGAAATTATTTGGAATTTTCCGAAACAACGGGAAACTTTCACGTACATGAATATCACATTTTTTACTGTCGATTGGGTGCAATTTGGCAATCAAAAAATGGAAAAATAAAATTTTCATATTGTCGAATTTTTACCCAAAAGTCTTATCGACACGGGTCTTTTATATCCTGCAATATTTTAATCTTGTATATTCGCCAACTTTATCCTAAAACGCGTGTTCCCTTTCATCGCGTGCCGCGACATTTCCGCTTCATCATTTCGTTTTCTCTTTCTCTCTTATTACAATTTTTTATTATTATTATTATTATATCGTTCTTAAACCATTTTCGTGAATTAATATTTCTTTGCCTCAATTCCAAGCGCACGAGGCATGTATTCCTCCCTCTCGTTATACATACACATATAAAAAGACACCATTTTGAGGCATGGGCAAGCCTATTTTAGATAACAATCAAGAGGAGAAAATAATCGGTGCGGTTAAAGGGGATGGAAACCGAATCGAAACGATGGCATGAGTATAAAATTTATCGAAAAAGTGTAGTTCGATTTCCAATCGAGGGCTGGGACGTTCGTTGATGGTCTCGAAGCCATCGAGGCAGGCAGAAACGACTAAGGAGAACGACGAATTACATATATCGAGTAGTCACACACACACATACAGTCATATATATATATATATATATATATATATATATATATATATAGGTCATTTGTACATTTGTTTATATATATATATATATATACAAAGTATTATAAATACATACCTGACCCATCAGCTTTTGCCATGTATATACGAATAGTATTATGAAGTCTGTTAGTATAGGGTTAATAGGAATAACGAGGAGGACGAGAGAGAAGGGCGAAAGAGCACGCGATGAAAGACGTCGAGTGAGCCAATTCGTTCAAACTTGTCTGACGATATTCTCAAGAAACGGCCTTTTCTACTCGGTTCACCGCAGAGCAATCCCACGGGACGACTTCCTTGCTTATGGGCTAGACTCTGGCTAGTTCCACTGACCCACAATCTTCACATACGTTCATGTTTTATACGTATATATGAGGCATTCCATGTCAAATCGTACAACTTTTAGCTTTTGCATATCCGATTTATTTGAAATTTTTTTTCTTCTAGTTCTGGCTGAGGCTAGGTTGTATGCTTTTTTAAAATTTGTTTTATTAAGTCAGTCAAAAGATATAAATTTTCGAGAATGACGTTTTTTTTAAAAAATGGGTTTTTTGAAATGGTTATAATTCTGGGAAGAATCGATCAAATTGCATTTTTTTATCTTTGAAAGTTTTGTTTTTATGTACTAGAAGAGTATGATGTCATTTTAGTCGATATCTCAAAAGTCTATGAGAAAACGCAAAAAAAAACTGGAAATAACGATTTACTCACTTAAGGTCGATTAATTTTAAAAATTCCAAAAGGAAACTACGATTTTCTTGTTGTATGAAAAAATTACTATCGACGTAGGCTTTTAGAGCTTGAAAAAGGATTAAAATTCATCGGAATGCAATATGGCTAATTTTGATGGGAATCGCGAAACCTCGAAAAATCGACTTTTTGCGAAGCTGTATCTCCGCTCTCGTTCGGGCGACAGAAAATTTCACGAATAACTTTTTGAAGAACTCGCTCAGCACTCCAGAACTAGCTAAGAATCATCCAAATAGCTACATTTTTGTGGCCGTGGCGAACCTTCAAAATACGCGATTTTTGGCACTCATAGGAAGGGACCTGCAAAAAAACGCCTCGACGATGAGGCCAAAATTTTGTTTGCTCCAGATCTCCTTTATTTCATCATATTCGTGTTACGCGGAAAATTTCCGATTCCGAAATGATGCAACAAAGCCTTTTTGAACGAAAAAAAAATGTTGGCCCCTCCGGACACCCCAAAGTCCCGAAAGTAAAATCACGAATGTCGACTATCGGCACCTGCCGAAGGTCAAATTTTCTTTTCATCCAAAAAGGGTTTATTTGGTGATTACAGAGTCGGAAATTTCTCGCTGATGAAGAATATAACGCTGTTTTTATCGATATCTCAAGACTTCTAGCAAAAATACGCTAAAAACGGAAATAACGATTTTCACTTCCGGCCGATAAAATTTGAAAAATCTAAAATAAAATTATGATTTTCTTGCTGACCAGGAAATTTCCTATCAACAAAGGCTCTTCGACCTCGTTCCGTTTAATTCAATACTTCATTCTCGATTTAATTCAACGTAAATCATGATTGATTTATTACCAACCGTTATCAAAATTTATTTTCATTTAAACCCAATTCATTTTTTATTGAAACCGCTTTACTCTTCTTATCTCGTTCCTTTTTTTATTCGAGGACATACTTTTCTCGTGACGGTAGGGACGAATCACAATCGCTGTACACGTACCATGTATCTTTTTTCGACCATACGTTTTCACTCACGGGAAAAATCTCGTTTCGTTCATCCACACTGTACATATATATATCGAGAGCAAGGATAAGGGGTAGGAGGTGGGGATTTTAGCCGATAAGCGAAAACGTGGAGACGCGGTAAAAAAAATCGGACACGATCTATCCCCGTCCGTCGAGAAATCGCCATCGTAAAACGAGGATTTGCATAGCCTCTCGGCTTTCGTGGCAGGATCCTGGCGTTCCTCTCTCTCTCTCTCTCTCTCTCTCTCTCTCTCTCTCTCTCTCTCTTCCTCTCTCCATGGACCAGCAGCCACGAAAAGATAGATAGACCTGAGCGTCGGTTACGAATGATACGCACACACTTCAGCCTGCCTCTGTACCGGATACACAGATACACCCTCGCACTCACCCCTATCTACATTTTAACTAGAACTAGATATTGAATTAACATCCATAACAATAATATTGCAAACAAATTACAACTATGAAACGAAGCAAAAATAATTTTTTTTCGCATCGTATATTAATAGAAACTCAACGAAATTAAACCTAGAATATGTCATTCGCCATTTTTGTATGATAATAAAAATGTCAATTTTGAATTTCGAATTTTTTAATTAAGATTTTTTTTTTTTGATTGAGCAGTTACTGTCGACGTGTGGAGGTGGACAAGGCGTCGTTGAAAATATTATTAACGTAACGGGAGTGTGTAAGTGGGTGTAAGAAGGAGGAGGGGGGTGAAGTTTTGGAGAGCATATAAAAAAGAGGACTCAAAATGTAAAAAAAAAGATTTTTTTCAAAAAGGGAAAATATTGAAATATCGAGGGGAATAAAAATTAATCAATTTTTGGAGCGCATATAAACAAAGGCTATAAAATGTCCAAAAAGGATTTTTTTTCAAAAATAATTTTAAAGCGGAAGTTTTTTATCGGAAATTTACCATACATGGTAAAAATCACCGTCGTTCTTTCAATAGCTCGAAATTAATCGCCAAAAAATCGGAAAAAACGGTGAAATAATAAATTTTTTTAGTTCGCTTCGTAACATCAGACAGAGAAAAAAGTCTCCATGGCTTTTCGACTATTCGTCCAACTCTAAAAAAAATCATTGCTGTATATCCGTTTGCCCAAATTCCTTCCGGTATGAATTGCATTCAAAAACATTGTTACGCGGATGAAAAATACTTTGATCTCTATCGATCGATGGCTCAAAATATTATTTTCCGCCCTAAAAAATTACGATAGAATTATACCTTCCGAGAATTCCTTTTTTATTGTTACGTACCGCGTTCGAAAAGAAGCTTAAGACGACAAAAACAGACGAGAAAGGTATGCGGATCGCTTTTGAAAAACCAATCCTCTTAAAAAATCGCTGCCAGCGTGACTGGACCCGCGTCGGTGTGTAGCTGCAAAAGGAACGCGAATTTCGACTTTTCGTAGCTGCGAAAAGAGAGAGAGAGAAAGAGAGAGAGAGAGAGAGAGAGAGAGAGAGAGAGAGAGGGGGACAGAGAGAGGCCGAGTGCAGTGAGCATTGGCGGGTCAGTGAGTCGACCAAACGTAAAAAATAGAAGCAAAACAAAAAAATAGGAAAAACATCTCACCGGACCACAGCGTGCTTGGGGGATTAAGAAGACTAAAAGAAGGGAGGGGGAGCTTTTCGTGTGTCGGAACACGAGCATGTTAGGGCAAACAAAATAGCGCAAAACCCTCGCACAAATACGAGAAACGTAGACCAGAAATATCACAGGAGTTATCTTATACATACATACATACATACATACATACATATATACATACACACACACACACACACACACACACACACACACACACACACACACACACACACACACACACACACACACACACACACAACACACACACACACACACACACACACACACACACACACACACACACACACATATATATAGGCTGGCGAGTTTTGGTTATACCACTCTTCTTACATTTTATATCTATACCTTTGCACATGTCCATATACATATATATAGCTGAGGAGAACGAGAGGGAGAGAGAGAGAGGGAGGGAGAGACAGAGAGAGAGAGGGAGGGAGGGAGGGAGGGAGAGAGAGAGAGAGAGAGAGAGAGAGAAAGAGAGAGAGAGAGAGAGAGAGAGAGAGAGAGAGAGGGGGAGAGAGCGAGAGAAAGGGGGAGAGAGAGAGAGAGAGAGAGAGGGTGGGGGTGAGAGAGAGAGAGAAAGAAACAGAGAGAGAGCTTTCAGTACGATCCAGGGCGTCCGCAAGAGTAATATCGCTCTGATGCGTACTTTTTGCCACTTTTAATCTGTAAATGTATCTCGACGTCGTTTATGCTTCGTGAGAGCTACAACACACAGACATCCACACACACACATACATACATACACCGATACGTACAAACGTTGAAAAGAACTCTCCGCTATGCCTTTCCCCGAGGAGATAAAAGCCGCGGGAGCAAACCCTGCGGAGAACTCGATTCTCTCGTAGGACCGACGAAGATAGAGACAGCCAGGGTGGTCGGGGGGTGGTTTGGTCCGAGGGTAGTCAAATGGGGGGGTTGAAAACGCGTACTATAATTTATAGCCTGCGAGCACAAACTGCCTGTCCACCACGTTCACAGACAAATCCTCCCGGACCTCCGACGAGAATCCGTTCGATACACACATTTCCACCTGACGAGACGGACGATACGAACAAACGGGCCCGATCTGTATATATCGGATCCGCCAGATTGGCCGCCTCTGTACGAAGCTTATATCTCTTGTTGCGATCTCTTACCCACGGATCTCTCACCCACCAACGAAAAACCATTTATCGAATGAGCTTCGGCATTTAGCGCGCGACTTCCCTCGAAACGATTCTTTCTTTTTTTAAGGGTTGCTTTTTCATCGATAACGTTTCATAGTGGGAACTGATTTTTTTTTGAATCCCCTTCATAGGGGAAAAAGAAACCACGAGATTTATCAAACATTACGGTTTAAACTTGCAATTTTCGTGGATGGAAAAATGATCGTGTAATTTTATTTTTCATATTTTAGGAAGGATTTTTTTAAATCGTTTGCGCTATCGTTTTTTAAAGAAAATTTGTCAATAAATAAAACGGAAGAAGGTAGTCGAATTAATATTGTTTCGATTCAGAATTGTATTTTAATTTATTTATAATGATTATTTTTATTTTTTATCAATTATATTTATATATAATATTAATTATATTTATATATAATTGATTATTAATTATTATCTTAATAATTAATATTTGCAATTCGATCAAAAAATATTCATTTATAGCTTATTGAATAAATGAAATTAGGCGGTATTTAAAATCTCCTGGCTCTCTTGAAAAGTTACCATGAATTTTAAAATTGTACTATAAACTTTCCGTAATCCGACGATTCATTATTTTCTCGCTTCCTGTTATTACTAAAAGGGGATGAATTTCTCGATAACCCAATAATTGGAATTTTACCGTAGGTCTCTTATATCTCCCGAAGCGATATTAAATACTTCGCGATGTTATTTTACACCCCGTACGTATGCTCGTATAAAGGGAGTTGGAGTTAAATAATGATACTGGAATCATGCAAGGCGTTCGAAAATGCGATCTGTCTCGTAACAGTTTGAAATCTACACGTGTGTGTTGGATCTATACGTTCCTATGTGTTGGTGAGAAGCTTGGAGGGATATTACCAGCCACGTGAACGACACTCAATTGCCGACTCTTCAATTATGGTGATTCGACTGTGATCCGAGAGGGAAAAGTAACCGGCACGGTTGTAGCCACACACCTGCCTATAAATGTAATTTATGTTCGCGAGCCATGCGAATGTCGAGTGAGAAAAGTACTTATATGTATATAAACCTTTCACCGATGATATATGTACGAATACACAATATTCTGTGATTTGATATACGTTAGGACCCCCCCGGCAAAAATATGTTCTCTCATATTTCACACTTTAAAAATTTTGTTACAATTAAATTTTTATTTTTGCTTCGTTATTGTCATTGTCCAACAATTTCGACGCGATCGTCTCATCGTTATAATTGTAAAATAAATTATTAAATTCATCAAATTCCTACCGCCCCCCCATTTCTTGCTCTCGTGTATTTGATTATATAAGGTGAATTTCATAAGGTGTCACAGGCTTTATTATAAGGTAGATGGAATTATTACAAACAAAAATTGCAAATATACATTAGCGATATTTTTAATAGTTTACGAGATATAAATTGTTATACTTGGTCCAATCCGAGCGCGCCGAGGAGCGTTGGAGCCGCCCACTCCCGTCTCAGCCGTAGAGACAGCGCAGTATAGGGCGTTACATTTGGGATTGCAAAATTCAGAGCAGTCAATTTTATTTATTATATTATTACTCATCAGTTATTTTTATTTCTCAGGCATTGACTATTCTGAATTTTACCGAACGCGTCGGGAAGAACTGGACCTGCCCACTCTGATTGGACCAACTTTAAAAATGTATATCTCGTAAACTATTACAAATATCCATAATGTATATTTACAACTTTTGTTTCTAATAACCCCATCTACCTTAAAATAAAGCCTGTGACACCTTATGAAATTCACCCTGTATACGTATCATGTTAGGGCCCCCCCGGCAAAAACATGCTTTCTCACATTTTGCACTTTCAAAATCGTGTTGTAATTAAATTTTATTTATTTTTTTTTTACATTATTGTCATTTTCCAATAAATTCAACACGATAGTCCCTCGTTCTAATTGTAAAAAATTGTTCAAACCCAAAGCTAAAATCAAGGGGTCCAACTTACCAGCCTGCTCCAAATTCCCCCACTTTATTTCCCATTCCCGTCTACACTTGATATATACATATATACGTTTTCGTGCCCCTGAGTAGTGACCTAATGCGTGTGTACCATGGCACAAAGTCGCGTGCAAACGTTTCGTATTACGTACGCGTACTTACGTATTTATGATCAGCTTGGCGATTCTACTTGGCAGATAACGAAGTGGGCGAAAAAAAGAGCGAGTACAAAAAAAAACTGTGGACGTTGTACCAACTCGAGGCTATATCGATCGTGACTCTACGCCACACAGGATCGTATTTTCATCACAAGCTTTTGCTCGCTCCTTTTTTTCCATTCGTATCTTATCATCCCCCGCATGAATGAAAAATACGTTGGTGTGTGATACGGCTCATGAATAATCGGACGATCGGCTAATTCCAACGGTAAATTACTAATCAATCGAATACAAACGTGGCTCGATCCACTTCAAAGTTTTCACAGGCAGCCCGTAATTGCGACGTTAATTATTTAATCGTCGAAAAAGCTCTGAACAAAGAAAAAACTCGATGGATCGACCGAAGAATTTGTTGGCCCGTAAAAGGGAAGAATTTTTCGAAAAGTTGATTTTTTACAATAAAATAACGAGAATGATCTTCTCCGATTCGTCGTTTTCCATCGTACTTACATTCAGCACCAAACGAGAGGAAAAAAAAGCTGACAAAAAAAATGTCGAAAAGAGTCGCAAAGATTTAGACAGCTTCGACTCCGGATCACTCGGAGAGATAAAGCCTCGAGCTCGTCCTCGCGACTTTGAGTATCTCTTCTTTCGACAAAAGGGAAGATCGGTTGACGTAAAAAAAAGGGAAGAAAAAAGAAAATTCGCGATTCTCGTATACGGCATAGAGTGGATCGGTTTTGGTCTCGGAGCGCGTCTCGTTTCGACTCTCGATACGGTCCGCCATATACGTACTTTCAATTCCTCTCTGGTTCGCATTCTTTCTCTCTGTCTTTCTCTCTCTCTCTCTCTCTCTCTCTCTCTCTCTCTCTCTCACTCTACTTTTCCTCGGTTCCGTTTTTTTCAGTCTCAGTGCCGGAAAAATCCTGCCTCACTCTCTTTCGCCCAATAAAATCTATTCGAGCCGAGTCTCTCTCGTGCAATTTCCCGGCAAAGTGGCCGGGCAGACCGAATTCGGGCTCGCCACCCACGCTAAATTTTATTTTGCCCTCCCGTCCGTAACCTTCCTTTTCCCTTCTCACCCATAATCTATATATACACATACATACATACATACATATATATATATATATATATATATATATATATATAATATGTCGTTGAGTAGACTCGAACTTTTTACTGTTTTCCGATTCTCGAATGGGCCACCAAAAACTCGAACCTCCTGTGTATGAGGACAATCGTAACCTATATATAACCTTCTCTAACAGTTCGGTTTATGTTTATATATATATATGTATATATATATATATATAGTTAAGGCGGATCAGCGAGTTTGTCACAAGCTCCAATGGCGATTTCACCAGGCTTAGCTAAGCGTTGGTACTAGTGATGTTAGATCGTCTGAACAAAATCGATCTCGAAATCAATCCTGAATCCAATGCCTGAGAATCGATTCTGTAGAAAATCGAATCGTAAAAGAGCGATCTGGGCAAAATCGATTTTTTTAATACGGCGTCGAGAGAAAAAACCGAAAAAGCTCGACGATACGTGGTTGAACTGAATTGCCCTTTTTAAACTAGGAAGGACCTAGTTCTCCGAGCTTTTGAGGACGAACATTTTTTTCCTGGTGACGAAAATGTTCCTGAACTCTATTGTTTCTGTACCAAAATATGTTAAAAATAGCAATTAAGAACATGTAGTTTCTTAATTTTTGGAAATTAAATTTACCTTAATTTTCAAATTGAAAGTAAAGAAGATATTTAAAATAATAACTGCTGTGGCACTGTCCCAAAAATTGAACAGTTACCAACCGTGGGTTAGCACTAAAGGGTTAAAGGTCAGTATTACTATATTTTTCTTTGTTCTTTAATCCGAAATTTTAAGGACGAAGATTTTTTCCTAGTGGCATAAATAGTCCTGTTTCCGTATCAAAACATGTGAAAAATTAAATTAAAAACATGTAGCAATTAAAAACATGTAGTTTCTTGATTTTTGGAAATTAAATTTACCTTAATTTTCGAATTGAAAGTAAAGAAGATATTTAAAATAATAACTGCTGTGGCAGTCTGCGAAAAATTAAATAACTGCTAATCGTGGGTTAGCACAAAAGGGTTAAAGGTCAGTATTACTATATTTTCCTTTGTTCTTCAATCCGTAATTTTAAGACCCAAATTTGTTCCTAGTCACAAAAATATTCCTGAACTGATGTTCTATTTCCGTATTAAAATATGTAAAAAATGGCAATTAAAAACATGTAGTTTCTTAATTTTTGGTAATTAAATATACTTTAATTTCCGAATTAAAACTAAAGAAGATATTTAAAATAATAACTGCTGTGGCACTGTGCCAAAAATTGAACAGTTGCCAACTGTGCGTTGGCACTAGAAGGTTAAGGGTTGAAGCCGAAAAAGTTCATTAATTAATTAACGCTATACTAACTAATATACTATTACTATATTTTCTTTCTTCCACAAGCCGGAACACGAATTTAATGCGGAAAGTCCTCTGTATACTACATGCAATCAGCGAAGCACAACAATCCACTGCAAGCTCTGCTTTGAAACTGCGACTGATGAAATCTTCAACGAAGCATATCTCTCCTTGTATATCGCTCATTGTTCATTGCGTGCGAGCATAGAGAAGCCAAAACGCGGGACCCAAAACTCAATCTCACCCTAGCAAAATCAATTCCATAAAAAAAAAAAGTCGTCAGAAAATCGATAAAAAAAATCGATTTTTCTCCAAAAAAAGATCGATTCTCTCAAAGATCGATTCAAACTCGAACACGACAAGTCGATATCAAATCCAACGTTCGCACGAGAGGCGGTCAATGCGCCGAAGTCTCGTGACCGAGTGAGCCGTGCGCGTTTTGTCCCAAGAGCGAACAATCCGCATCTATCGAATCACGTTGATTCCTATAGAAAAAAATCTCTCTTGCACATCCAAAATGTCATTGGACCATTTTTTAGATAAAAAGAAAATAGGAATTTTCCTTTTCGTTTCTTTTTGTATTCTTCCTTTTCGTCCCTCGATGTAACAGGGTTGATCCTCCATCGCACGAGATGTATAAATCCAACCAACGTATTTCCCGAAAAAGAAAAAAGCCATTCTCGTCCAACA
Source organism: Tryphoninae sp. A BG-2022a (assembly GCA_030522965.1). NCBI lineage: Eukaryota > Metazoa > Arthropoda > Insecta > Hymenoptera > Ichneumonidae > Tryphoninae sp. A BG-2022a. The sequence goes on from JAPYZT010005689.1 coordinate 16,891, forward strand.
ACCCGAAGCGCCCGTACTATAAACACGGGGTCCGAAAATGCTCGAAGTAAATAAGGAGATCGGGGAGTTTTTTTACGGTAATGCCTTTGCGAAAAGACCGGGAGAAACTACGAGGCGGACCTCGCGACGATATTTATATATCTGCGCTGTTTGCAAACCAATTTTGGGCGAAGCGTAAAATGGTTTTGCGAGTGATTGAAATTATCGCCAAAAGATTTTTCGCGAAAATCACAAAATCCTTGTACCCATCCTTCTTACTTTAGCGTTATTTCATTTTGTTATTATTCAAGTGTACGACCTCTAAAAACTAAAATTCCCAACGGACTTTGATGGGGACGTTTTCTCGTCATCGTTAACTGCAAACTTTACGCAATGTCGTAGAAACACGTGATTCATGCGAAAAGCTATTTTGCAAGAAACGTTGCCAAGAGCATTTTACTTCCGGTCATGCGGATGTGAACACGAGTGAAATTCATCCCTCATTGAAAACCCCGACCTCGTCACAGGTTCGAGTAACGGGAACGTTTCATTTAAATTTACAATTTCGGTCAATCGACCACTGAAATAAAATTCAATATAGACACTTCGATTCGATCCATTCTCGATGTACTTTTTCTCATCCGACGGCGCCTCCTCTCGGGAGAATAAAGTTACCAAGTCGAGGAAAATAGCCTGCAAAAAAGCCCATCAGCCCCAATCATGCGAGAACGGAAAGGAGGTCGCGGAGACGGTCGCGTAACGATCGTCGTCGTCGTCGTGGTTCGCTTTCGTTCGGTTATGGGTACATATAGACCGACAAACCCACCATTTCATCCCTATACATACATATATATATATATAATCACTATATATATAGTCACTTTTCACTACATATATAGTGATATACTATACATATATAGTATATATATATACTATGTATGTAGTGAAAAGGGATGCGCACATTACTGGACGTACACGCGAACCGCAGCTGTGGACCTCTGCATCGTAGGACAAAGCGAACAAAACGAGAACATTGGGGGTTCGAGTGTGATAGTATGACAGCAAGAGGGAGAAAGAGAGAGTGGGATATGGGAGAGAAGAGTGAATCCTGCGGAAGAGTGCATAGAATCGCGGTAAAAATCACTCGACGAAGGATTTGGCGCTGGGCCCACTGAACTCGCCGAGGCGGAACATTTTCAGCTCACCCTGTTCACCCTTTTGCCAATATATAGATATATGTATATATCACACTATACAATATAATTTAGTATGTGGGGTATATACGTGCTTCGATATAGTACACGAAACGAATTTGAATATATTCTCATCGTTCTTCCCTCATCTCCGAGACGTGCTAGCTCGGATAAAAGCCCTCAGACCTTTCTCTCGCTCTCGCTCCATTTTCTTGCTCTCTCTTTCAAGGTCTCGAGGTCTCTCTCTCTCTCTCTCTCTCTCTCTCTCTTTCTGTCTTGTCTGTTCTCCACTTTCGATTCCCTCGACCGTTACCATCGCGGTTGCCTTTCCCACAGGTACGCATTATCATATCGCGGGAAAATTCGTCTAGACGCTGGTTCGCTATAAATTTTAGATACGTAGCAAGAAACTCGAATGTTCTCAAACCTATTTTTATCTCACTCTGTTTTTCTGTTTCTCCAAGGGTTGAATTTTGTTTTCTCCTTACGATGAATACGTCACTGGCTTCACTCGGGAAATCGATCGGCTCACTGTTATGGAATGTTTATGGATCGTGGGAAAGATTTTGATGTAGAATTTGGAAAAACATTTCATTTTCGTTTTCAAAAACTGTTCATCGCTCGGGTGAAAAATTCCATCGAATTTTATTCGTTTTCATGGATGAAATTGCTGTCTCGCAAGATTTTGTCTCTAAGGG
>JAPYZT010005691.1:0-10397 GCA_030522965.1 Tryphoninae sp. A BG-2022a
CTATAATTAGTCCATTTTTTTTTCATTTATTGTAATGACTTATGTTGTAAACAAAAATATTTTTTAATGCTTTAGTTTTGTTCTTTCTATAATTTTTCTAACCACTGCAAACTAATTTTTATTTTGAAATCATTACCATGTAACAAGCTTGAAAATTCCTCATTTTCAATTCAAAATTCCATAATTAGTCCAATTTTTTTCATTTATTTCAATGATTTATGTTGTAAACAAAAATATTGTTTAATATTTTAGTTTTGTTTTTTCAATCATTTTTCTAGCCACGGCAAAATGATTTTTATTTTGAAATCATTTCAATGTAATTAGCTTGAAAATTCCTAACTTTCATGATTTTTATTTTTCAATTAGAAATTCCATAATCCGTCCCTTTTTTTCCTTTACTCCAATGACTTCAATTCTACACAAAAATATGTTTCCAATTTTTATTTTTATTTTTTATCCACATACTTTTTCAAGCCACTACAAAATATTTAAACAAATAAAGCTTAAAGGTGGAAAGTCCTGCCGTCAGAAAATTGTCTGAAATCAAAAAAACAAAAAGTTTATTAACGACTATGAAAAACTAAAAAAAAATAATTAACAAAACAGTGAGAATTTCAAAATTAACTTTCCAATAACGACAAGAAAGTCCATATTTTTGGACAAATCAAAAAAACAAAGATTTTTCAAAAATTTTTGTACTTGATTAAGGTCCCTTTTGCTTCGTAGGTTTAAAATTATTTTACTCGCTCATGCGACGATCATTTCAATAAAAAATTTCGCAGTTAATTCCCAATCGTACCCGGAGGGCGATTTTTTACTGTTACGTCTTTAAGTCGTTCCGCCGTTATCCCATGCCATTTTTTGCTCCAAACAGAAACCGAAACGAGTTTCTTTTCAGAACGGAGCTGTGCGTCAACGAGTTCAAATTTTTATGCCTGCTATTCTAATGAAATTTGAAATTTTAATATTAAAAAATGTATTTTTATTCAAATTTAATTTATTAATTAAAAAAAATTATTTTTATTAAAATTTAATTTATTAATTTAAAAAAATTATTTTTATTCAAATTTAATTTATTAATTTAAAAAAAATTATTTTTATTCAAATTTAATTTATTAATTTAAAAAAAATTATTTTTATTCAAATTTAATTTATTAATTAAAAAACAATTATTTTTGTTAAAATTTAATTTATTTATTAAAAAACAATTATTTTTATTCAAATTTAATTTATTAATTTAAAAAAAAATTATTTTTATTCAAATTTAATTTGTCAATTAAAAAAGAATTATTTTTATTCAAATATAATTTATCAATTAAAAAAAAATTATTTTTATTCAAATTTAATTTATCAATTAAAAAAAAATTGTTTTTATTCAAATTTAATTTATTAATTAAAAAAAAAATATTTTTATGAAAATTGTTTTTTAACTTAAAAAAAAAGAAATCAAGTGTTTTTGCATGAAACATAAAATTGTGAACCGTTAGAATTTTCGTTAATAACGAAAACGGGTCCAAAAACGAGGACGCGGATTCGAAGAGAAATGCAACGAACGTAACGTTCGCGTGCGCGACGCGAACTTCTCGTGCCTTGACATTGAAGTCATATACTTTACTTGTAGTTCTTCTGCTCCGCTGACCCGTTATCACAGGCTACATTCGTGCATGATACACTGATACACTTATTTCCCAAAAGATTCAGCCTTGTCATGCGAGGGTAAATTCTATTAACGTAACGGTAAACAAGATTGTGATAGCGAACAATTTTTTTTGCACCGAAAAATTAAATTTTATTTAATTGAGAAAATAATTTGTTTAATCAAAATATTTTGTCTGATTTTATGAATTTTATTTGTATCGTGGAAATATTTTTGTATACAAAATGTGTATGGTGAAAGTGGTTTGAAACCATTTTTTTATTTTATCAAAATAAAATTTATTTACTTGAGAAAATAATTTTTTTAATAAAAATATTTTTTCTCAATAAATGAATTTTATTTGTATCGCAAAAATATTTTTGTATATACAATGTCTATGGTAAAAGTGGCTCGAAACCATTATACAAAATGTCTATGGTCAAACTAGTTCGAAACAATTTTTTTTTAACAAAATAAAAACTATTTACTTAAAATAATAATTTTTTTAATCAAAATATTTTTTCTCATTTAATGAATTTTATTTATATCACAGAAATATTTTTCTATACAAAATGTCTATGGTCAGGTTTCCAACTATGTTTCCATAGTTGGAAACAATTTTTTTACTAAAGTAAAATCTATTTACATAAAAAAATAATTTTTTAATCAGAATATTTTTTCTCATTCAATAAATTTTATTTATATCACAGAAATATTTTTGTACAAACAATGTCCATGGTGAAACTGTTTCAAAAGCGCAAAAAAATTTCTTTGTGTTTATGGACGAGCCTACGTCCGCAATCCACGTGTCACTGTTGTAAAAGAAAGAAACTAAAAAATCACGCGTCACTTAACTTGGTCAGGATTTCATACGTAAATAGAAGACGTTCGGTTACTCTGGGAAAGTGCAAGAGCTCTCCGGGGTGGACGAGCGGCGAGAGAAATTGACATTGTTTGGATACCCCGCCGTCGCCGAGAGCACGGCGAGTTCCACTTCCGATATATCGGACGCGTTGTACACATACAGCGAGCCTCATGCGCGTGTGCGATTAAAATTGGAGCAGCAAGGCTCGCGCACCGTAATAAAATACACGCGCCTACGTTGGTACACGAATATTCCAAAGACGTATCATTTGGGTTTGATATACGTACGGTAATCACCTGTAGGTACAATACTAATTGACGATGTATATACAGGGTAAATTTCGTAAGGTGTAACCGGTTTTATTTTAAGATAGATGAGATCATTACAAACAAAAGTTGCAAATATACATTAGCGATATTTTTAATAGTTTACGAGATATCAGCTTTTAAAGTTGGTCCAATCAGAGCGCGCCGAGAGGTGTTGGACCCGCCCACTAGCAGCCAATGTCCGAGAAATAAAAGTGACTGCGTAATAATATAATAAATGAAATTGACTGCTCTGAATTTTGCAACCCCAAATGTAACGCCCTACACTGTGCCATCTCTATAGCTAGGGCAGAAGTGGGCGGCAACGCTTCTCGGCGCGCTGTGATTGGTCCAACTTAAAACATTGATATCTCGTAAACTATTAAAAATATCCCTAATGTATATTTGCAACTTTTGTTTGTAATGATCCCATCTATCTTAGAATAAAGTCTGTTACACATTATTAAATCCACCCTGTATATAGCGAATTAGTCGCGAGCTACAGGTGTATACAATAAGCGCATATTAGCAGGTCGAGTTCCATTTACGATCAAAAGTCAACTTCTTCTCGATTTTACATTCAGAGAATAAATGAAAACAGTCCAAAGGGAAAATAATCCACATTTAACCCGGAAATATACAACCGACGATTCAATGGTGACGACTAACGTCCTCGTAAAACCATTTACAATGTATTTCGTGAAATGAAGAAAATTATAATTCAACTCTGATCCTATAACGAAGATGCGATTAATGTTCAAAGATTATACGACTACTCGACATTCAACCCAATTTTTTGTTTCGGAGACGAAGAAGAAGAAAAAAGTTGGTTGAACAAAATTGGCTTCGCTTCCGGTCGAAACTATGGCACGTTGGTTTTTTTCCTCTCTCTCTCTCTCTCTTGTCAAGAGCAATAAATAAGAGAATGCGACGAAAAAGAAAGAAAAAAAGGGACACGTTTCATTCGGACACGCGAGAGACAGAGATGGAAGATGGAAGTTTTAACCGACGGCAAAATGGGATCTCCTCGGGGGTCGTGACGTCACGAGAGGAGAGAGAGAGCGAGGTTTAAGTAGGTTATGTGGCTGGCACTGGTGCGACCGTCATGGGACGCGCGTCGGACGATTGGACAACGTGCGCAGAGGCTCGGCGTGAACGAGTTCACCGATCGGTGTGACTGGACGTTCGAGGGCTCGTACACGGAGTCGTCTTCAAATTTTATCAGCAACATATATATATCTGGATCTAAAAAAGAGAAAGAGAAAAATACAATGAGAACAGAAATAAAAAATCATACCTGTGTGAATATTTGTTCATCAGCACCAGTTTCGTTTTGGGTCAATCGCCTCGCTTCTTTTAGTCATTCCGTTCGACTCGTTGTGTATATAGTTGCGTATGTTTGCTGTACCGTCCTATATGTATGCCTCTCTCTAACCTGTCGACTATACACGAGCCAACCAGAGTCCTCGTTAGACGAGAAACGATATACGCAACTCGCTTCATTCTATTATTTCTATGTATATACAGGGTAAATTTTATAATGTGTAACAGGCTTTATTTTAAGGTAGATGAGATCATTACAAACAAAAGTTGCAAATATACATTGGGAATATTTTTAATAGTTTGGGAGATATAAATGTTTAAAGTTGGTCCAATCAGAGCGCTCCGAGAAGGGTTGGAACCGCCCACTTCTGCCCTAGCCGTAGAGATAGCAGAGTGTAGGGCGTTATATTTAGGGTTGTAAACTTCAGAGTAGACAATTTAATTTATTATATTAATACGCAGTTATCTTTATTTCTCGGGAGGGGAGTGGGCGGTGCCAACGCTTCCCGGAGCGTTCTGATTGGACAAACTTTAAAAATCGTATATCTCGTAAACTATTAAAAATACCCCTAATGTATTTACAACTTTTGTTTGGATTGATCCAATCTACCTTAGAATGAATCCTGTTACAGCTTATGAAATTCACCCTGTATATATGTATAGTTATATCTATCCAATGAATTTTATTTGTATCACAGAAATATTTTTGTATTAAAAATATCTATGGTCAAACTAGTTCGAAACAATTTTTTTACCAAAATAAAATCTATTGATTTAAAAGAATAATTTTTTTAATCATAATATTTGTTCTCATTTAATGAATTTTATTTGTATTGGAGAAATATTGTTGTATAACAAATGTTCATGGTGAAACTGGATCGAAATGATTTTTGTTTATTTTACCAAAATAAAATTTATTAACTTCAAAAAAAGAATTTTTTGGATCAAAGTATTTTCTGTTTCATTCAATAAATTTTATTTGTATCACAAAAATATTCTTGTATAAAAAATGTCTATAGTCAAACTGAATCGAAACAATTTATTTACCAAAATAAAATCTATTTACTCAAAAGAATAATTTATTTAATCAAAATATTTTTCTCACTTAATGAATTTTATTTGTATCACAGAAATATTCTTGTATACAAAATGTCTATGCTCAAACTAATTCGAAACAATTTTTTTACCAAAATAAAATCTATTTACTGACGAGAAACGATATACGCGACTCGCTTCATTCTATTATTTCTATGTATATATATACATATATACATTCGTATATGTATAGTTATATCTACATATAACTCACCTAACACCGGATGAGAAGCCTTGACCATTTCGTGTTTTTCGTCATCGAAGTTACATTCTTCAACAAGTTCCATCCGGAACTCAGGTTTGTCAGCTTTCATTTGACATTATGAGCATCGAACAATCGAGATTCCATGCAGTTAATCGCAACGTTACGTATGGTACGTGGACACGAACGACGGATGCAATTTACAGAATTTGTTGCAGGCGATGATCCACACGACATGATGGCGATGCTGACAGGTTGAGGTTATGTGACACGAGCATCGGTACATTTTCAAATAAACATAACCTATAATATTCGCGACCAGATTTCGAAACAATGAACTCACCGCTTTCGCGATTAGAGGTCGTTCGGTCGAAGGACATTGTCGACGTTGTTTATCTCGTCGTTATTTTTTCATCGCGTCATTCCATCGTACTCGTGTTTCACGGCACTCTCACTGTTCGTGTCATGGCGAAGGGTTAGCAACGTCGAAGCTGCCGGATAGCACAACACTTTGACACTCGCGGTTTGAACACGCGAAAAAATGTAGACCAATAGTTTCGATCGATACGTAGCCATTTTTCTCAATATACGACGAACATTATTATCCGAACAAGATAAAAGTCGCGTGAGTCGAGAGACCCGACGTAATTGAAGTATTATTACACTCTGCGGGAGAAAGGAGACGCGACGCCATGGCGGCCATTGTGGATATTGACGCGCTGCACGCCGGGTAAATCTCGCGCATGCGCATTAGGCTTTACTCGAGCACCGTGAAGTTTGGCACAGACGCGCGTAGCGTTATACGATTTGTTTCTCGATCTTTTCTTTTTTTTAATTGTAAGCTCGTGTATATATACACACTCATATAAAATTATATAATAATATTTTTATTTTTTATATGCTATATAACACTATTTTTATATATTTATTAATTATACCTATTTTATATATATATTTATTAATTATATTTAGTAATTATTATTATATATATTTTATTAATTAATTATATATTTTTCTTAATATTAATTATATATGTGTGTATGGGGGGGGGGTATTGTTACGTCCGAAGTCGACACCGATACAAATCTACTGTTTTATTTATTTTTTTTTCTTTACAATAAAATCGTTTCTCGTGGAGACGTGTGATTAAGCTCACGTCGCACGACGGTAATATATCCAGAAATGGAATCTGAGTGGTTAGATCGGCCATTGGACACCCTAGGAATGCAAAACTATCTCCCAACTAGTAGACAGCATTTCGATGACTAAAAAATCGCGGACAAAACCAAGGTTATAAAATTTCTTCTCGTATCCAAGCGTTCTATCCTCGACGACAAAATTTTTGAATTTTATTTCTCATTTTTCTTATTTTAATAATTGCTCCAAATCCAAAGTCTCGTTTTTAAAAAGGCCTGAAACAAAAATGTGTTTAAAAATTCTAGGACGTAACGATATATACAGTTCGACATACCAATATGGTACAAAGGGGGAAGCGGTACTAAACGTTTGATCGCTCGAACGAGAGAAAGTTGAGATCTACGTACACAGTCGATAAAAGCCGTCATCCTTTTAAAATCCTGCGACGTGGGTCCACCACAATTCCACAGTGAAATTCCCCATGAGTCAACAATATAGAACGTACGACTTTTCTTCAGTTAAATTTCTCCTCTTCGCTCCTCCCACTCGTCCGCGCATTTGGCAAATCGGCGCATGCGCAGTACTGTCTTGTTCGTGAAAATAGAATATTCGCGTCAACGATCACTGAAAAACAACTTGTCAGAACGAATGTTCGACTGTATTAAACGAATCAAGATCACGTGTACTTTTTAGGTTATGGTAATGCCCTGAACATGGTTGAAATTGATTCGAGCGTATGTACAACAGATCGAACAAAGGTCTAGTGGACAGGAGGTCGATGATCTCGTGTCGACGCGACCCCCCCCCCCCTTCTTCTACCAACAAGACTCACGCGATGTTGATAGCCCCGAGTAACTGCTTATACCTCTTTGTGCGTGGACCCAGCGAGGGGCCTCTCTTGCGCCACCGTGGAGGTGACGCTCTACAGACTCCCGCGCATGCGCACCGTTGCGTATTACGCTCATCGCTACCTAGATAGCGCATTACATGCAATTAACCGTCGTTCGCGCATGCGCGCTTATTAAAAAGGTGGCTTTTCAATGAACATGCGCATAAAGTCATGAATTTTCGATACGTTCGACTCGAGTTGTTTCATGGTTAATTTGGTAAGTTTCAAGGTCATCGACTAGATAATTGCGCGATTAATCTCGTTATGATATTAGCGAAAATTGGAGAGGAGAGAAATGGTTGTTTTTTCAGATTATCCGTGATTGGAGATCGAACGATAAAGCGTAATTAGAAAAATATCATTGGGAATAACGTTTGTCGATTTATTTTAGAATTCTAATGATCAAAGTTAGAAATCGATCGTTAAAATTTTATAACGTACGATAAAATTGAAAAATCTTAGAGATCGAGTAATTCGAGGTCGTTGAACGTTTTAATCGACGTTGGGAATTGAAAGGAGCAAACTAGGGCCAAGTGATATGGTGTAAATCATCTCGAGTGAAAGCTCTAACGAGTCTTCCTGTTCGATCTTATCGCGCGCATGCGCGTCAGGGTTAAGGACATTGAGACAGTGGGGGGAATTTTAAAAATTGATGAAAACCAGTTCAAAGCCCTGTTTGGTCAGACTTTGTGTACATTCCCTCGGGAACTTTTCTCTGTCTCTCTTTCTCTCTTGGTTTCTCGTTTATGTACATTCTCCAGCATCTTTAATGAAGGAACTCGAATGATTGTGTCCATCGGAAAGAAAAGAAAATTTCTGAAGAACACCGATTCGTAACAAATGAATTTTACTAAATCATTGAAATGCGTCTCTTGTACGGAATGTCCTTTGCCAGCTGGCGCTTTCACTCGAAACGTGCCGGGTGAAAACGCAAGTACTAAATCAAACGACGTTGATTTCGTAATTAAAAAATTATTTACACCGACAAATTAAATCGACTATTCGATGTTTGATATTGTTTTTTTTTATATTGTTTTAAATAATACGATTTTTCTTCAATTTTCATATATTTGAAAATTTTATGTTGATAAATAATCTTATATATCAAATTAATATTAATTAATAATTATATATTAACACAAATTATTTGCAAATAATACAAATTATGTAATGCGCAGCGGACTTTTGCGCATTTGCCGATGCCTCACCTGAGTTGCAAATTTTTACCGCAAGATGGATTGGCGCTAGTGGATCGCCGGCAGACTCAAAATAAAGCATTCTTTCAGCTGGAAATATCGTTATTCTTCATTCAAAATTATTTCAACGTATAATTCTTGTTTTAACGTCTACAATATACGTTCAAATATATACGTTCTTATAATTTTGAATGAATTATACGTTCAAATAATTTTGAATGAAGTCTAACGATATTCCCAGCCAGAAGAATGCTTTGTTTTGAGTCTGCCAGCGATGCACCAGCGCCATTCCATCTTGCGGTCAAAATTTGCAACTCAGGTGAGGCATCCACAACTGCGCAAAAGTCCACTGCGCAGAAATCTTTACCCTGCCATATTCAGTTCATTCATTCCGATATGAAAAAAACTCCATCGCGAAATAAAGAATCGAATGTTGGCAATTATGTTCCTCGACTTCGCGATTTTTTTTCCTACAATAATACAATCTCCCACAACCTACAACTACCTTAACCTATAATTATTCCAGAAACGAAAAATTGAGGACATCCTCATCATCGATTCCCAGACGCCAACCGAAAACAGCCAAATTATTGTTACACGCTCGTTAACAAAACGAATCTACGAAGGAGATACGCTTCGGTAGCTCGATTCAACAGCAAAACGAGGGTGCGGTACGACACAGCGAATGAACTTGCGTTCACCGCGGAAATACTTCCGCGCTCGTATATCCATAGCTCGGTCTTACTCGTTTCGCAACACGGCAAACCAAGAGAATTTAAAACACGTGCAGGATCACATTGCGCGATAGTCGCAGGTAAAAAGAAATCACGTCGTTACAGTCCAACATGACTCGACGTAATTAAAACTTCATAATCGTCGCATCGCGTGTCCGTTGATATCGATTCAGAAATGAAACCGACGAAAGGATTTAATGTCCATCTTCCTCGATCGATCGGAAATGCAGTTTTCCCCTATATCTAGTTCCTTTTTTTTTGCACGTTACGTCTCTGTATTACCGCGACGCGCAACGGCACACAACTGAACTAATCGAATTCTGCAATTTCCTTACTGTCAGATTTCTGCCTCAAATTTTCTTAGAAATAAAATGGCGCAACTCCTGAAACACTCTAAGCGACGCAATTAACATTATGTTGCTATTGTGTCCACGCGAGATAAAGTTGTAAATGGAAGAACTTCGTCATGGACTACAGTGAGCACAAAGCGAGAATCCCTAACGGCTCTGTGTTGTCAGTTTGCCAACATTCGACGTAACAACCAGCAGCAGTGTTTATATTGTACAAGAGTCGTTATTCTTATGGCGCAACTAAAACTGTTTCTACTTATTGTATAAGATTTATGTTCAACTAACTTATCAATATCGAGTTTCATTGATAACATTACACCAAACCCTCTGGTAGTTATCAGTGTGCTTGGAAGATATCACATTAGGTCTCTCAACACAGACAAAGTTGTAGAATGTTGAAATAGAAAGTTTTTTAGTGATTGATTTTGTACGTTGCTAATTTTTAGGCATTCACTATAATATATATAAAATATATATTATTAGGCTTTCACTATAATATATATAAAATATATACTAAAAAGTGCCTATTAATATCACCCTCCAAAAATTTTCGTCACAGTAGCCGTCCGTCCGCACTCAAATCCCAGCAACGCATGAATGGATCAACATGAAATTTATACCACAAATGTATTTCATTATAACCAAGATACCTTTTATGTATAAAT
>JAPYZT010005692.1:0-11721 GCA_030522965.1 Tryphoninae sp. A BG-2022a
CACACACACACACACACACACACACACACACACACACACACACACACACACACACACACACACACACACACACACACACACACACACACACACATATATGTGTGTATATTTTTTCTTAAATCTAAATAATGGATTGATTCGAGGCAGATGGCGCGTTTGTAACTACACGCGCGTAAAAAAGAATCAAAGAACGAACGAATAAACAACATTTGGCCAGAAACGAAAAGTCGTTGAAAAAAAAAAAAATAACAACAACAACAACAACACCAAAAAAAGCTTTTGGCGTGTCTGTCCACGTGTAATGAAAATAATTTTTAGACGAGACGAGAAACAATTAACACTTTACAACCGAATCTACTTCTCCTTTGCTTTTTATGAAAACGCTGCTTAACTCGCGATAAGTCGAAGAAACGTAAAACACGAGAAGATTGCACAAAATACAGGAGTGAATTTCGTAAGTGCAAAATAAAAGAGGAAGAGTCGATGCATTCAGCGTTCTTTGTCAATTACACGCGTCTCTAACGAACGAGTCGAAAATTTTCCTTTGGTCGCTACGAGTTCCGGACACGAGGAGAATTTTTTTCTAAACCGCGAAAGGAAATTTGCACGTTTCGTGTGAAACAACTTTTCAATTTATTCCCCAGATTGAAAGAAATTTCCATCGTTGAAAAATGAAAACTCGAAAGGTTCGCGTAGCTCGTCGGTCGACAATTTTTACCAAACGGGGAAAAATAACAAAAGGAAAGAACAAAAAAAAAAACACAAGCTTCCACGTATTCTCAACGGGATCTATCGTAAAACTTAAGATTTACATTTTGCAAATTTTATCCTAATGTCGAGATATTTAAAAACAAAGGAAGAAAAAAAAAGACACGATAATATTAAAAGATTAATGAAGAAGATGAAAAAAACGAGAGACGTGCAACATCCGCAAGAGGGTACAGCAGGGATTACATATACATATATATATATATATATATATATATATATATATAAATATAAATAAAGAATTAAACGCGCAGCCTTCGTGTAGACCTTTATCAAAATGAGTTTGACGAAAGAAGAAGAAATGATGAAGATGAAGAAAAAAAAAGACAAACGCTGCATCGGCGTTTAAACCCTATATCTATTTTTTTCTCCGTCACGGTAACGATATATATTTTTTGGTGAAGTTATAGTATTTTTTTAATGAACTTTGAAGAAAAGATAAATGAAGAAAAAAAAACGTGACAAAAAAAAAAGATTATGGGAGACACGATACTAATACTTATACATTGGTAAAACAAAGAGAAACAATTTAAGCCTGTGTATTATTCGTTTATGAAAATGTGTAATATATATGGATATACATATGTGTATATTTATTTATACATATATATATATTTGTAAACGATATGATACGTTAATAATGTATAATCAATCTAGCATCAATGTGAACGTTGACTCGTGACATATCAGCGAAATTTCTCCTTTTCTCTTCCCACCCGAGTGATTACTATTCTGTCCAACTTTGAAGTATTTTATGGGTATTATTAAGAAACAAAAGAACAAGAAGGAAAAATCAAGATTGACAGTAAAACGTCGCCCTTAGTGACTGAAAAATATACAAGAGTTAATATCCGAGTTATAATTACTGGATCCTCGTAGCGTTGATGTGTTTGTTTTAATTTGTTTGTTTTATAGAGAAATATCGACTCAAAAGCGAATTAAGTATTTCCAGAATATTAATCCTCATCAGGCGATACGATTTGTGTCAAGTCTTCGTCGATTGCTATTGCGATTCTTTCAAAAGGAGCGGGCAACGATCTAGCTTTGGAAATAGTTGCGAAATGTGTAAGACACGAAGACAGAGTGAACACAATAAACGATTATTCTATCCATGAATTTTTAGTGTCGAGGATGAGGAAAAAATTGAATTGTCGTTTTGGTGGGATTTCATTTGTGTGAGAGTTTAAGAAATGGCTTTGAAAAATGGTAAGGTCGTTGTGGTAGACACGGTGGATTGGAGGTCGTTGACGAAATTGGAATTGAACGAGAAGCTTTTATTGGCTTGTACGATACGCGATGAGAAAACGATCGAGCGTGCTATCGATAGCGGGGCTGATGTTAATTGTCGAAGAGCAGATTCCATGACACCGCTGCATATTGCAGCGGAGCATGGTGACTTGGAAATGATGCGATTGCTTTGCAGAGCTCCGCTCTTGAAAGCTGAGTCGCAAACTATGCATGGTTGTTGAGAGAGAAAAAGTGGAATTTAGTTCGTTTTTTCTTTTAATTAGTTGTTAATGCAACGTGTTGATTCAGGCTTGACCCCAATGCACACTGCGGTTCTATTGGGTCACACGAGAGTTATCAGAGAATTGGTGAAGATTGGAGCTTCGACTCGAACCACTGATAGTCTTGATCGATGTCCACTTCATTATGCAGCTTTGCACAAAAATTTCGATTGTGCCAAAATTCTTGTTAAGCTAGGAGCACCGATTCATGTTTATGATGCTTTTGGCGAAAGTCCTCTGGATATAAGTGTTCTCAAGACGAAGAATTTACCGATGATAAAGTTGTTGATTTCCTCTAAATTCCGGTACTGGGTTCTTGATGTGTCATAGGTTTGTCTTGATTGCGTCGTAGGTTTGATAAGAAGATTATTTTTTGTGGGATGTTCACAGACGCGAATCCTTTCCTCCCAGAGACGCGCAGTGTCTTCTTCTAGAGGCCATATTGAGCGCTCGAAACGAATATGATATTGACGTAATCGGTATGATTATTCATTATGGTGGTGACGTTATCAATTTGTCGGATTCCATCGGTTGGCGAACGCCTTTGCACATTGTTGCCATGACTGGATATCACGAATTGGCAGAGTAAATTATCTCTTAATTTCAGAGAAATTTAAATGGAAATTTTTTTTCGTTTTTACTTCTGGCCAATTTACAGATATCTCATCGATTGTGGTGCGGATTTGAATGCGAGAAATCGTGCAAATCAAACGCCGATGGACGTCGCGCTGAATTGCAAACATTTCAGCATCGTTCGGCTTATCGAGGATCGTTCGAGGTCGATGGAGAATGAAATACCGGAAGTTGTGGAAAATCAGAGTGGACGATTGTAACGGTTCTCATTGTGTATTTAATCGTCGGCGAGGACGAATGCGAAAATATGAAATTTGTACAATCCAATATTAAGGAACTAGAAGATTCTTCTTATCATTTGTGTCTGTCGTGTCTGTTAACTTTTTTTCGTCGGTAACGTTCCTCCGAACGATCCCTCGATCGTTTCTCCCTGTGTCTGGGACGATTGGACCTTTCGTTTCTGCTTTCGTGATGGTCCCTTCGTTTTTCTTCGTCACGCCTTTTACCACGGTGATCCGAAAATTTTCTGTCATCCCTTCTGTCACGACTTCTACTGCGACTGTCTTTTCGACCTCTTACTTCCGATCGATTGTTCTTGGTGCCTTTGGCACGATCGCGTCTCTTGTCGCTATATTTTTCCTCGTCGCTGTCGTCTCTTCGTTTCTCGTATCCGTCTTCATTCTCTCGACGATACTTGTCGTCCCTTCTTCGCTCATACTTTTGAGCTCGTTGTTTTTCATCGTGACTTCTCTTGTTTCGATTATCTCGTTGGTCATTGAAATTTTTCTGACGTTCGGTACCTCCTTGCTCATCGAATCCCTCGTGCCTCGTCCTCTTACCGTTCGAGCCCTTTTCGTCGTTATACATTATGCCCTTGCCCTTACCACGCCACCGCATTTTTGAAACGGATTGCGAGAAGTCCACGTGTATACGACGATCATCTATGAGAACGTTGTCCATTTTGAAATAAGCCTCCTCGCAACTCTTGCGCTCCTTAAATTCGATAAACGCGTACTGCAATGAATCACCGGTTTGGCGATCCCTGATAACCTCGCAACTGTAAAGGGAAATTTAAAGATTTATGTTTGGTAAGAATTCTTTTACCTTTGATACATGTACTTTGCTATTTTTATGAAACTTACCCTACAATTTTACCGAACCTACTAAAAATGATTTCAAGATCATCGTCGTTTGTCACAGGATTTAATTTGCAAACGAATAACACATTTTCAGGTGGTGCCATTTCCGCATCTGGTATATCACCAACGATCTCTAATATCGTGGCACGAGCTTTCGCTTCTTTTTCTTTTCGCATTTCTGTGATTTGTTCCATGCTCATGCCAGCAGTGTCGTCAATGGCCTCATCCGCGCCTATTCTATCGCTCTAAAGAATCGTGTTATAAGCATTATTGACTTTTATGGAAATCCTAGAAATTGTACCACTAATTACCATAAGGGCTTCCCTTGTCGGCTCTGGGCTTCTATCAGGAGCAACAAGATTCTCAGGATCATCATAAGGATCTTCTAATATTACAGTATGCGATATTCTTATATCCTGATAAGGTCTGTGATCGCCGTCACAGATAGCCTCGTTGAATTTTAAAATAACTTCCAATCCTTCAGCTATCTCCCCAAAAACGCAATGTTCACCGTCCAAGGATTGAAGATCCCTGTCCAATGTTATAAAAAACTGTGACCCGAGCATATTGTTCCCACAGTTTACCATGGACAATAGTCCAACTTTATCATGCTTTATTCTTGGCATTTGTTCAGCCTCGTAATAGCGGGCTTCTTCTCCCAAAAGCTTCCCATATATACTTTCTCCTCCCTTGCCCGTCCCTGTTGGATCGCCAGTTTGAGCTATGAAATTGCTTTGAACCGTATGAAAAAGATTCCAGTTGTAGTATTTGACTTTGCACAGTTTTAGAAAGTTTCGGCAAGCTGAAAATAAAATATATTGCACGTCTACACACTGCTGAATTGTTCACAGATTTGACAAAATAAATAATGAATATTACGATTCCGATAATTCGAACTTACTTAAAGGACGTTGCTCGGTATACAGATCGACTGTAAAGTCGCCAATAGTTGTTTCAACAACGACCGACATTGTTGGTCGTAATATTTACAACGATCAACAAAAATACGAAGCACTTCACTAAAATAAGGTTATATCTTATAATCTTGTCGATTACGTCACGACAAATTGATCAAACATTTTCCATCGATTGCCCATTAAACTTAATGTATATATATTGTCATTATTGAAAAATCCTACTACAACGAATTATTTACAGTGGACGAATTTATGTGTTATGGCAAATCGCCGGGCAACGTAAGAATAGGTTATGTTATGGACGCTCGCGCCAAGAGTCGACGCGCACGTCATCGACGCTGGTAAAAATCCAGTCTGAACTCATCGGCTAAGGGAATCCAGCTAAACATATCGATACGTAAGATACTGATGTGGAATACGATTGTATTCGATTATCGATAACGAAACATTTCCACAAGCTGCTAGAGATGCTCAATTCTTCATTTATACGTTCCTAGGTGGCTAACATTGTTCGAGTTTCCCTTTTCACTTTTTAGGTGCGTTAGTATCGCAAACCTCCGACTTTATTACCGACATGAAGAATATTGACGGGACTCACTATTTAATGCCTTTCTTTTTTTCCGATAGCTACTTTCCGATGAAAAACTCTAATCTACCCAGCAACTCGCACACAGCTGTGAAAAATACATGCATAATGGGATATTGTTATAGACGCCATATTGTTTGCCAAGGGTACCAGGACAAGCTTTACTCATAACCGACAATTCCAACTTTCGACAAAAATGAAGATTGTTCCAGCAAATTACCATTTCACACACATCCTGGATAATTCCGAAAGTTTCTTTCTCGACCATAATACTCAACCGACGTTTTTCGAGTCTAGTAAACTTTCACTGAACGAATATAAACGAAGCAGGATCGCTCGAACGATACGCGGGTCGGTGGAGTAGTGAGCGTATTCGGCGGGTTCTCCGCGCAGTGCTCATTTGACTTGCGCAGTACTCCTACTCCACTGCGCAAGTCAGTCTCCGAATTTGAATCTCGTATAGTCAAGACTCTTAACTCCAATTATTAAACAATTGTTTCCAACTAATTTAATAATCGATATCGTCATTACTCATCGCGAAATAAACCCAAATTCTCCATTAAAACAACTAAATACCAATATCCATACCATAAATGTCCATATCACTATAAATAACAAAAATACGACATGGAGCGTATTACGCACAAAAACAAAACGCTTAAAAGACCATAAAATTTTTCGGTACCACAAAAAACTCTCTCGCACAGCAGTTAAAGATGATAACACGAGACGTAAAATACGCCTGGGTCAAGTATAACCGGTCTCGTGATTCGGTGTACACACGTATGAGTCCACGGGTGATGGGGATTCTCTCACACATCGTTCGAGTCCACCGCAACGTGCTTCTCGACTTTTCTCGGTATGTTATTACGTACACCGCATGGTAGACTCGGTGGCGTCCGATGATGTTCGACGCGAGTGAAACTCTGCCTAATAAGATTCAGGCGCAATAACAAAACAATAAAAATTCCATACACGCTGTACCATAAATATTATATCTTTCATTCCAGACGTTATATATATATATATATATATATATATATATGTATGTATGTATGTATGTATGTATGTATGTATGTATATATAGCTCTCATCTTTACTCTGGTTGTCATGTACTTTTATATATATATATATATATAAAAGTACATGACATCCAGAGTAGAGATGAGAGCTATATGTACGTATATCGACAATGTATCTGTGCGACGGTAAAAGAGCATTGAATAAAAAAGAAATACAAAGAACTAAGGTGTGCCCATCGTATGCAAACACCTTGAAGAGATCCGAGAGGTATGTACGCACACGCATAATGTAGTACATACAAATACACAAATATATATATATATATAATATGTGCGTATATACATATATATGAAGATATTTATATAGATATAGATATAGAGATATGCATGTATGTACCGGTTAACGAGTATACGCAACGCTTGATAGGAATTTGCCCGAGGGGCCTCCCTGGACTCGCACCATGTATCTCCCGGTAGACTCTCTGGCACCGAATGCTCTCGGACATGCTGCAACACACATCTTTCTCGCTTCTTTCTCTCTCTTCCACACAGCCTGGGACCGGTAGCGATAAATAAATCGGAAGAAACTGTTTTTTTGTTGTTTTCAAAGTCAATGAAAGAAAATAACGATTTAAAACAAAAGATTCATTTTTACAAAGATTTTTGTTGTTTCGATTCTTACGGCACGTTGTTTTCTTCATTTTTTTTCATCTTCGAATCGTTGATTGCTGAGGATTGGTGAAGTGGAGGAAATGGAGGTTTTTTTTTGAAGTTTGTTAAAGTGTTTGGGTTTTGGAAAAGGGGTAAAAGTGAGAAGTATACATTGGACATTTCTTATATATATCTCGTCAAACGAGTACTATAAACGAGAGGTGAGCCTTCGCGGAGTCTGCTTTTCTTCGTTGGTCTCTCTCGCTCTGTTTCTTCTTTCTTTCTCTCTCTCTCTCTCTCTCTCTCTCTCTCTCTCTCTCTCTCTCTCTCTCTCTCTCTGTCTTTCTCATTCCGCAAGCTTCCAGGCACACACAAGGGAGAGTACATGGTAGACTTGATGGCACCTGCACAGGAGAGAACCTCGAGTCAAGCGAGTTACAAGACGAGCTATATAGCATACTTACGACGAGGAAGGACCAAGAGGAAGACGATGTGGACAGAAGTGTGGTATATAAGGTAGCCCGCGAGGAGGAGTCGATCGCGCGTAGATATCGTGTCCCGGTTCACGGTCCGATCCGCCGAGATATCCTACGCTCGCTGAGAATTCCCCTTCGGGCCCATTACCGCCCTCTTATCCTTCTTCCCACTTTTTTGTTTCCCTTCTTTTTCTCCTCCATCTTCTTCCTCTCGCTCTTTGTCCCCGTCTCTATCGCCCGTCCATAGTTTCTTCTTCCATTAAGGCATTTATACGTAAACCAACCGACGGAAGCAGCTACGAAACTATCCACAACGTTTTACTTCTTCTATTCTTCACTCCATCTTCTTCAGCATCGCCGAAACGCTTCTCTTATACACGCGGGTTTATATTTAATTTATTTTCCAGAATTTTATAATCGCTTGAGCACGAGGCGAAAGTAAATAAAGATTCGTGTGCGATGGAAGGGAAGAATACGAGCGGAAGGTCGAAGGAGACGAAGAAAGGTCGATGACGAAGGGCGAAGAGGACAAAGGGAAATTACGATTGTAAATTAACTTTATCCGTTTTTAAATTGAGCTTATCACTTTCAATCTCGATCGAACGTTGATCTTCAAACCGGAAGTTGCTCCGGTGACTTTAATCGAAGTGGTATTAATTAGAGGTCACCTTTGGTAATGAATTTTTGATAAAGGGAGAGAATACTCGTAAGTAAATCATCGCTGTATCGATATATATACGTGCATATATATCTATCTCTCTTTTTCTCTGTCTCTCTCTCTCTCTCTCTTCGTGATATATTCCAGCAAGGCCCTCGCTGAATCGGTTTGAATCCACTTTAGATCGTTCACGGTCTCCGTAACCGCCTACTTCTTCGGCAGGGGCGGGTCCTATGTCTCTATGAGTCAGGAGCGTAACGCTTTTGCGCTTTCGAAATAAATTTCATTTTGACTCGAGCCGAGAAGCGAGAACGAGAAGGAGGAGGAGGAGGAGGATGAGGAAGAAGGGAAGTAAAGAAAGATCGCGGAAGGTTGCAACCTGCGTGTAATAAAATATATTCTTGGAAACAAAAGGGGACAATGGACGTCCCGCTGTTTCACCGAGTGGGTTTGTAACTTATCCTCGAGGAGGATGAAGAAGACGATGATCTTCCCGGGTTGCTCGGAGAACGTTTCAAACTGGGCAACGATTCTTCGCACCGCAGGGTGCCACGATCTCTCTCTCTCCCTCTCTCCGATTCTTCTTATCCAGGGGTTGAACAAACTTTGCACTTTCTTCTCTAATTTACACTCTTCTTGATATTCTTAATCGAGATTTTAATCAAAATTCTTATCACATCGAAGCTAATTTTCCTTTATTTTTTTACACGAATCAATTTCTCTCCAATCTCAATTCTTCCGAAATATTATACCTCCTCCAATATTCTCACTGTTCCTCAGTCCACTTCGCTCTATCCTCTCAACCCTCGGTCCAAAAACAAACTCCCAAAAAAAAAAGAATCAAATTCTCAATATTTCCTCTCCCCCTCCTCCTCTCTCCATCCGATCCAACATTTTCCTCGAACAAATCGAAACTCCCACGAGAAGAAAAAAACAAAAATTACGATCCAAGGGTGACGAAGGAAGTTGCGTACGGTCCTGGGAGGCGGTGGTGAGGCCGTGAGGCCAAAGACGAGGACTCTCCGCGTGAGAGACTCGAGGAGAGGACCGTGCAGAGTCCGCAGCAGCAGCAGCCGCAGCAACTGAGAGCAGTGGCAACGGCAGCAGCAACAGCAGCTCAACATCGTGAATAAGTGTCGGTGCGTGAGGCGTGTGCGTGTGCGTCGCTATGGTTTTATACGGTTCGCCGCGCGTGCGATCGCTCCAGACAAACAGACTGGTTCATTTTGCTCGCAGCCACTCGAAAGACTCGACGAGTTGTTGAATCGCGGTATATTTGTTCTTCTCTCCTGGACCACCGATTGATCTCGTATATATATAAATATATACTTGTATATATACATATATACATATATATATATATATATATATATATATATATATATATAGTCAACATTTGTGTTTGGACAAAAGAAATTGTTTGCGCCTCGTGCAACTTCACGTATTGCGTGGGACCGGCTTCTCTCATCCCTCCCCCCACCCCCTTGCCCCTCCCCCCCCTCTCTTCGTCCTCATCGTCATCCTCACCACTCATGCTCTCTCTCTTTCTCTCGGCGGCTCGCGGATCGGTGTTGATATCCTGGCGAACACACCGCGAGCAACAGTGACAGACACGCACGGGTGCGTGTCGCTCGTTCGCGCGCGTACGTACGGTGAAACTCGATTCGCTAATAATAGCCGTTTGTAAAAGTGTGCCGGAAGTGAATTCGATGATTCGATGCGGAATGATCGACGAGGTTTTGAGTGAAACGAGAAGCGAAAAGTTGTGAAAAATCGGTTAAGATTTTGTTGTTTTTGTTGTTTGTTTTAAAGGAGGAGAGTGGTGGAGAGGATTGTTTTTGTTTGGTGAAGGGTGGGAGGAGGGTTGGTTAGGTAGAGGGGTTGGAAAAGAAACGATAAAATTTGGGAGTGTCGAAAAATCGACGAACTGGATAAAATCGGTGAATTTACGCCGATCACCAATTCGGTGCACGGGAAAAAAGTAAACGCTCGCGTTTATCGCGACGATAATTGTAATAATAATAATAATAACAATAATAAGAAGAAGAAGAAGAAAAAGGATAATTCGAGCTGGGAAGGAGACGAGGGAAACGAGGTGGACCGCCGAGCGGCAACCCCCAGGGTGGAGGGTGGCGGGTCTCGACGACGGAAGACGGAGACGAGGAAGACGAGGACGAGGAAAAAAAACAACGGGATTATAGCGTCGGTGGTGAAAGATCTCGATCGTTTAAATACGACGAGAGAAATAAGAAGGAAGAATCGTTTGATCGAGAAATTTGTATCTTACCGATCCGATCGATACGATCGATCGAAAGAAAAAACAAACAAGCAGATTCGTTTCTCACCTCATCATTTTTACGATAATGCGTCGAAGAAATATTACCGATACGGTAATAAGACCGCGAATTTATTGCGGTCGAACATTCGGTTTCTTCGTGTTCTTCGTTACGTTCGCCGATCTCGCGAATATCGTTGGATCGGCACGTATGAGCGGTTTGTACGTCGACAATGGACGCGATCAAACGGTCGTGCATCGTGTCGTTTCGCAACGCGAGAAACGCGAGGTCGAGCACGAGATATTGAATCTTCTCGGATTGCCGGACAGACCGAGAAGCACGATCGGTAATGTGCCGCAGGTTAAAAGATCGGCACCAAAATTTTTGCTCGATATTTACGAGAATGCTCTTGGCGAGGATGGCGACAGTTCCCACGTTTCAAAGAGCAATCATCATCGTCACGGCGATACCGGTGAATTCGATCTCAGTCGGCAAGATCTCAAGGCGATCGATCAAAGCGACGTAATCATGAGTTTCGCCGCTCACAGTAAGTTCGATGAATGAAATATTTAATCGATTAATTAATAATTAACCGCGATTCTTAACGATCGCCGATCGATCGGATCGGTATCGTTAATTTTTATCGATCGAAGATTATCAAACAAATTTTCTTTAATTCGATAATAAGAAAATAAATAAGAAGAGAATTTATAGTCTTTCGGTAGTGTCTTGTGGCGCATGTTACGATCGACTGGCTGATGACCTGTTGCGCTCTCTCACGACCGCGCGCGATCGTCAGCACATGGAAGAATCCTTCCTCTTTCTGGCATTACGCCGTAGATCGAGCTACTCACTTGGCCTGTGATGTTACCTCGATCTCCGGCAATACGAGAGAGGAGAAATTTCCACTGAAAGATTCCATGGCTCTCTCTCTCTCTCTCTCTCCCCCCCCCCCCCCCTCCCCCCTCTCTCTATATATATATATATATATATATATATAACGAGTTACTACTGGAGAAACGGTAATAAATCACGTGCGAGGAGAAGTTCGTATAATCCCGTGACGTAACCGACGGTATCGACAAGTCGCGAAAGTTCGTGAATGATGATTTAAATTTAAAAATTTCATTTTTTGAATTCGTCTCGT
>JAPYZT010005693.1:0-12443 GCA_030522965.1 Tryphoninae sp. A BG-2022a
ATCCTATACGTGTATTTTTAAATTCATTGAAACGCAAACCATTAAATATCTCGATTTGAAGATAAATGGAGTTAGGCCACTTTCAAAATAAACGGCTCAAATATTGAATCGAAGAGACGCACTGAAAGAACATAAATTTTCTTTTTATTCCTTGCGCCTCTTCTTTCAGATTCAATCATTGTTTTTTTTATCACTGGAAAATCGATGGTATTTTTTTTTAATGAAAAAAGTTTATTTAATGAAAGTGTTTATTTCCATATCGGGAATAAACAATTTTCGCCGATTTCCCAATGATTTTTCTTCCACGGAGAGAATTTGTTATTGATTTTTACGGTGAAATTTTGGTAAAAATTACATTTAAAACTTGGACCCGGTGATAAATGTGCAAACAATTAAAAATTGACACTTGTCCTAACTGATTTTACTGTGAAGAACGTAATAATTCTGGTGAACGCACGGAAAATTTCGACTTCCTTTTTTCAATTTTTAAGACAAACACGCAAATTTCTCAATGTGCACCGTACACTTTCATTTGTATCAGCCCTTTTTTCAACTTATTGTAGTAATGTTTACGTCTCACGAAAATTTACTGTTAATTACAGTCAACATTCTTGAAAACATTTGAACTTTCTGTCACGCAACAATAAATTTTTACTCATTTCCATTAAAACGTATAATTTATTTTCTAAAATCCTGAATAATTGCACATTTGTGACTAAGTTACTGTGATTTCACAGTAAAAATTACTTTAAAATTCTTTCCGTGTATGTGAACGAGTCTTACAACATTAATTGCACTATAAAAAATATTACTCGAAACGAATTTATGAAGAGAAAAAAAGAAACACGCACCTGTTTGAATCCTCTATACATGACGCGTATCTCCTGCCTCGAAAATTTCGTTTGCCGTAAAAGTTCTTCTATGGCAACTGGCCTTGTCATTTGTTGGCGCGTTCGAGTGCTTTCGAACTCGAAGAGAGCATCTTCGGGGCCGGGTGAATCCGGTGGTGTCGCCATCTTGAACTTTGTTTGTTATTCCTCTTTCTTTTCCACTTCGTCCTCACTTGACCCGGTCGATCGAGCCACGGAGTAGCATTGCCATACCTTCGTTTTCTTTCCTTTCTTTTTTTTCTGCAACTTTACGATATATTTTACCGCGCGTCGTTTCAAACGATCCAATCGACTCGGTCACGCCATTATTTTCCTCTCCCCTGCTCGATTCATTCAATATCGCATTCGTCCGTTTTTCATTGCTTTCGCTTTCCGCCCTGAAAAATCTCGCTTCCGACCGGGTTCCGTGTTGCCGAGTTATGAGCGCCCTCTGCGGGCCAATCAGCAACTACAATCAGTGGAAAATCCCCGAATTCGTTACCACGTGCGACGTTGACGTGAGAATTATTTAAAATTCTAACGCGACAATTAAATGTTCGTACTGTTCGATGAAAATTATGGATTATTTATTTTACCAAGAACATAATGAGCAAAGTATAGAAGCAATCAAGAAATTTGACAATAATTGTAAACAAACAAAAGTTAGTAATGCAAAATGAACAAAAAAATATTCGCTCGCTTCCTATAAACTTGTCGCCTCCTCAGAAAGTTTCTTCGGCGCTAGTGAATTTAGTAGGCACTTCGTGCGTTGGCAATTCTCCAACTGCAGCGTAGAGCGTTTCTTCAGTTTTTTGCGAATGTTCTCTCTTTCATCCGATAAAAAATGTTACAGTGTCCAAATTGGGTACGAATTTTTTGTTTTTATTGTATTGTGGGCAGACAAAATTTGGCTAATAAAGTTCAAAAGGCAAATACTTTCGCTGTATTAGTAGGTACGTATCTTCGAATGTCGAAGAATACGAGAACTTGTATAACAGATCAAAACATTTGTAAGAAACTGAAACAAATTTATAATGAATAACGCATTGTATAAATCTTTTTTGCAGTTTCAATCGTTGCTTAAACTATCGACACAACAAAAATAGCGTTTTTCATTGGCAAATTTTTAATCCCAAAGACAAAAGTCAATCCGGATGTGATCCACAAGTACAGCTCCGCTATAAAAAAAAATAATGCATGACACTAATACCATTTGCACACCCAATCGCATGTAGCCGACTTGGTGGAGACTCATTCGTGGCGACAAAAACAATCTCAATTTCAACGTGCAGTATCCTTCGAGAATTTCGTAGCATCGATTGTGTAATCGCTGCCAACAAACTTTCGAGTTGTGCCAGAAAGGATAGCGATTGAAGCGAACACAATACTCGCGCATAATTTTTTCACATTCACGTTTGTCCACGAGATTTGTGGATGCGAATGAATTACGTGAAACTACCCAAGTGTCACTTTGAATTATCTACTAACGGTCCTTTTTCCACAGTCTGCATCCTTATCGCATGAATTTTTTGGACCATTCCAAATGTCTTTTTTAAGCACCGATAAACATTATTATTGTTATTGTTATGGTTTATTTCAACAATAATATTGTTCTATGCAGAATGTGACGCGGATGACCCATGAAAGACGATGACGAGGAACCAGAAGGTGAAGACCAAGGCATCCAATATACAGGACCAATAAACGACAAAACCGTTCTCGGTAGTGCTAGCGACAATGATAATGAAAAAGGGAGATGTCACGACCGAATAACCCAAGGATCCAGAGTTTGTGCGATCCTCATGAAATGGATGAGCCGAAAGACGTACACGCACCCGTTACGACGAATGAAAGCCGTTGAGCCTGCTATCAAACAGGTGCAGGTCAACGGATGGCGAAAAATGGGCCATGGGATAAACGGAACGTCTAAGACAAACTAAGGTAAGCCCTGGTAGGAAATGCACAAGTACGGGACCCGACCGCCAACGTACAGCTGGACATTCTGGACGTGAAATGCGTGACAGATGAAGAAGTAGTGGAAGAATTGAGACTGGAGACAAACGACACCAAGAACCTCATAAAATTCATATGTACAGTATGAACAGATGGGGACAGTACATGGATATGTGCGAACTAGAGGAAGGTATCACAAACGCCCTGCTCAAAAAGAGCCAACTAAAGGTAGGAAAGTTGAATTGGCGGGTCGGGTCTAAAAAGAGCAAGGACAAAACAGCTGCGACAAGTCTCTTGGGTATGGACTACAAGCACGAGCTGCAATAGAAACGACAAGAGGCAATGCTACTCCAAATTGCGGTATGTCTAACCACGTCGACAAGGACTGGAAAGAGGAAGGGACGTGCTCCCAGTGCATCAAACCGCGACACGAGGGCAGGACGCACGCGCCGGCCTCCGGGACATGTGTCATTTTAGGACTGCACTGAACGAGTGCGAAAAAATAAACCAAAGCACCACAGCCCTATAGGGCAATATGCACAGATGCGAGTAAGCCCATCTTCCTCTCCCTCAAATCGTCACGGAACACGAATCCGACGTGCCGGCGAATAATAAAGGGACATAACGTCTTCACCGTGGTTTCCAAACTCCGCGATACATGAACGATTTGGATCAGAAGCTCCCGGATGCGCGTACTCGACAGCGGAGCAGGAGATCGTTAGGTCTGATGGGAATGAGGGTGGCCGCTTTGACTTTCATCAGCGTCTATCTGACCCCAAACTGCTCCGTCATATAGTCCAAGGACAAGACGAACTTGTGGTAGCCGGCTGGGGACTTAATTCAAGCAGCCGTCTGGGAGACAAACTTAGTCTATGTGGACCGTATAGACCGACACCGTCTACATACATGCTGGCTTCTGATGACAAAGATCCACTCAATCCTCTTGTATGGCGCAGAGGTCTGAGTGGACACGCTGGGCATAAAAAATGCAGAAAGACGATGAAGCGCATACAAAGACAGGAAGCACCGATGAGGGTAGCATGCGCGCACAGGAACGTCACGGCCAAGGCGACCTTGGTTGCAGCGGGTGGGATTCCTCCTATAGTATATACTTACGATAGTTATAGAATAGAAATGAATTTTCGGACCCGGCGAAAGGACCGAGAGGGCTAACGCGGCAAAGCGCGAAAGAGAGAAGACGATGACGGACTAACGCACCCGTTGGACAACGAAGAGAAGTGAAACATGGACAATATGATTGATAATAGATGTAGGGACTGGGAACCGAACGTATATTTCCGGAGATGAATTTTTACCTGACTCAGTTCCTGACGGGACACGCACACTTCCGGAGTTACTTACTCAACGTGAAATGAATGTGGAAGCCGAACTATAAGTACTGCGAACACATACGACGCGAAGCAAAATACGCGTACTTTGTTTGCGACACATGGATGTCACGGTTGCAACGACGGGAACGGAGAACTGCTTACATCACGCCCAATAATGACCCCGTGCTACGAGACGAAGGCCATTGGATAGACATAGCCACGTGTTGTCAGGGCAGTGCTGATAATGAGACGTACGAAAGAGGGTCGATGTGTGGAGAATGAATGAACGGAATGAGTAATAAACAAACGGGACGACACGAACTAACGCGTTGCAGCCACCCCGTGGAGCACACAGCGGGGAGAAATATTTGCGTCGGTATATCATCATCTCTACCATTATCGCCACGTGTGGCCACCGATACACAGGAGAATCCACAAAGTTCTCCTTCAAAAAAAATCAAGTAAAACGAAATAATAATAATGCACATATTTTATCTTTCCTTATTCTCGTTTTATTGTTTTGAAATTTCGGGCCTATACGCGATATTCTGTTCGTTTCCGGTGAGTAGCACGAGTAGAAAAGGGCGCGCGAACGAGCTCTACGCTATGAGGAAGAATACGCGGCAGCAAGTGGAAAGTCTCTCCCGACGCGTCAACGAAATCGCGTCGCTCCACATCAGTGTATATCTCATCCTTTGTTTGTATCCTGGCATTATGTAAATAATTAATTATAGTTTGTTCGATGGAGTTTGAGTTCGCGGGAGGATTTGGGTTTTACTAAAAAAACAACTCTGTCTGCCTACAACAATAAACAATAATAATTTATTGTCATTATTATTGTTATTATTAACTATCATTGTTATTTATTTTGTCTCGGCGCAAGGCTGGATTTTACTATGTTTACGTACTAAGGCCATGTAAATAAAAGATGTGACGTATATCGTAGTAATTACGTTAATGTTCTAGGGATGATCTTTGCTATTTCATGTTCGTCAAATGAGAGAAACTTTCTGACTATTATACAGGCGTTTAAAATGACAGTTTCTTGTCAAGAATTATGGAGATGTTTAGGAACGATACCAATTCTGGAAAGAACTCGGCGCTGAAACGTCGGTGTCGCCACGGTGACGGCACGATACGTCGTAACATGTATATGATTAACGGATCGGGTTGGATACTCGGTAATGAATTTGCCGGGAAATAAACATGGATGATGAAAAATTTATTCAAGATGAACCAAACTGCACTCGGCTGTGCCTAGGTGTAGCATGTATGCTTGTAAGTCCGATCAAAGCTCAGCGGTATTGACGAGTTCGGGACACGGCTCGTCCCCGAAACGGTGTAGCGTAAATTCGTCTTAAGATGTCCGTATCGCGGTACACTTTGTGAGTGTCGTCATCTAAAACTGTCCGTGACGTTTACTTGTAGCGTGGTTGCAAGTCGGCAGTTAGCTGATGTTTACTGGTCAGTCGTTGATGAATGATGTTGGCTACCAGACTGCGAATCCGTAGATACCCAACCGTTCCCGATAGACGAGGCGGCATCGTCATGCCCTGTGCTGAATAATCTCGGAACAAAGATTACATTGCTTGGACTTATCATGCTATATTAGCGGATGCCTCGTCATGTATTTCCGAAAGTTTTTTGCGTTGATTACTTGATCTTGAGTAGCAGCAATGTTCAGACTCTGGGAAGAGGTCGCCTCTACTGAATCATTTGTTTAACGCTTCTTTGTCACCATAATTCTGGTTGATGTCATGGTTATAGTATCTTCCCGGCTGATAGCGTTGGGAATCAGTGAGACTCGCTGCTTCCTATAGAAGCCTCTATATATATGAGTATCTTGCAACGCAATCTTAATAACCTGGGCCTGCATTGCGATCATAAAACCCTCGATTTCACAGGGAAAAGGGAGCCTATGATGTGGAGCCTACATGAGACAGTTCTAAATCGTGTAAATTATATGATCCTGGGGAGGTTTATAGATGATTTCAAATCTATCAATCCGCTAATGCACATGGTTCTAATTTCTGTCCCTAACTTGTTCGTATCAGTGTGCATCGATTTTACTACTCCAAACGAATAAGTCAACGGGTATTCGGAAAGTATTAATGGCTTTAAGCATATTTTTTGAGTGGAGGTGTTTTTAGCAGATTGGGTTGAATCTTTTAATAGACTATATAGTAAGATCTATTTTTATTTGAGTATGGTCGACTATATTTGACCACTGTATTCCAAGGTATTTATAGCATTTAATTCCGCGACCGCACGCTTGGCACTTGCCGCAAACTCCAAATCTCTACAAAGGCTCCATCCACACGTTTGAATTTGTAACGGCTTGTTGAGGTTTTCCCAAGCGTACGGTGCCCACTTATTAATACTTCTATGGGATCGAATGTGTTGTTTCTTATTATTGTTATGATCGAAGGGTTAGTCACTCGAGAAATCAGTGAACTGTCAGTTCGTCTGAGGTTAGGCTAGGCAGAATCACTAAAAATCACTGGTAATCGCTGGAAACGGCGGGACATCGCTCAAGTCGAATGATTACTCCTAATTTCCTCGTGATTTCTCCAAATGTATAGGATGTAGGTATTAGGACTCATAAAGAAATCGTGCGATTTTGGGAATCGCATAACTCATTCCCTCTCCAAGCGAGCAAGCCTTTATCAAAGTTTTTTTTATCGACACTCCAGAAATCACTGATTTGTGAAATTCGGGAATCCCTGGAAATCGTTGGAATCGGCAGAAATCACACGAAATCGCAAGGAATTGATTCCTTTTTGGAAATCGTTGTGCCACCGAACCTGCGAGTGACCAACCCCTCGCACAGTGAGCCAGGGTGCGATTCGCGCCGTCATCAATCAAATTTTTCTCTGTGTTTTTTCTATGCTCTCGATGGTTTGGAACCCACCTAAGAAAAAGCTGTAGGTCCACCGGAGTGGTTGATGGTGGAATTGAGACTGGAGGTGTGTATAAGGACAAGAGATATGTAAAAAGGTGAAGTACGCCATACATTGGAATCTGTGCATACAACCAACCCGGTCTGAGTGCTATGCACCAAATTACTATCTATTTATCTATCCATTGTGATTACATCGGTAGGTACTATTCGACAGATGTAACGTGCTCCTCCAATGGTATTTTGCAGAAAGTTAATAATGACAGGATTGATCTTATAAAATTATAGATCTCGTATTAAACCAGGAATGTTTATAATTAATATATGAAATATGTAGACTTCTTGTTTTACATGCTAACATAAAAAAGCTACAAGCAGCTCTTTATATTCCTTGTAAGTTTGTCAGCGCCCTTTTTATTGGTTTAACAATATGCGAGAGAGGTTTGCGGTGTTGTTATTTTCAGGTAACATATAAACGATATGTTTTGTTATAAATTTAGGTAATTCTTGACCACAATTAAAGAGGTTCGGTGATTGGAGCGACTCCAAGATAAAATTCTAATTTTTTGTATAGCGTTGTCAAACCATATACTTATAAGATAGACTGAACGCTCCCATGAGAGGCACTGAACAAGCATATAAAGGACAGACATGTACCGGGAGTATTCATTTCAATCGGCATTGTGGTGGGAGTTAACGGAGAAGTGGAAGCGGAACACCCTCTTTCGCATGTCAAATCTCATTTTGCGTTTCCATCGTGATTTTGGGCTATAATTTATAGCCAGTATTGTAGATAAATATATGCAATAGTAGGTAAGTAAGTAGTTTTAGTATTGTAGATGAAAATGGGCAATAGAATGGTAGCGAATTGCTGCATTTGTAAATCGCACCTGGGTCAAGAAGAAAATGTAATTTTTTCATAAATAAGTTAAAATACTTTTATGACAATTTTAAATAGTGATCTATACAATCGCATTAGTAATCCAATAATTAAACATTGTTACCCGGAAGAATGTATTACCAAAACTGATCATTGACGTTAAGCGGTTATTCCCAAATAGTTTGTTTCCTCTACTCACAGAAATGAGTTGGTGAAAAAAATTTTGACTAAATATTATAAGATAAGATTGCGTTACAAAAGTCGTTCGCTGCAGGAATTGGTTCAACGACTAAGAAGCTTCCACGACCGACTCATTATCTTTGCTAACCAGTGATCTAAGTTTCTTGCGATATTCCCATTCTATTTTTATTTATTTGCTAATCTTTCCTAATAATTTAAAGTTGTTATGTCTTGTTATGCATGCTCGCAATTTTATCCATAAACACTCGTGACGTTTGGAATCTGAAGTTAGGTTAATTTACATCCGTTCATAACGCTATATTGGCATCCTTTATATGTTGACTCTAAACGGCCCATGAGAGCGCTCAGTCTACCTTATAAGTTTATGTGTCAAACCCATTGTCCACACATAAGCAGAGTTTCCATTTAACACATATAGAAAACAAAATGTGCCGGTCCTCGCATACTTATATCGATCTTTTTATAGCACTTGGAGTCAAGACACACGTAAAAAAAATGATGGTTGCATTCGTTGATTGTTTTGTGAACCGGAATAATAAGCAATTAATTCAGGTATAAAGTCTCGAAAAATCAAGGTATTCGTGTAGTAGTAGATTATAACGGTTTTCCATGTTATAAAAATAATAGGAAATTCAAAATTCAATACTTAAAAAATATTTCTCGAAAAATGGCAAATGTACATATACATAAAAAGTCTTGGTATTGCAGCGGAAAATAGTATAGACTGTAAGTCTACTAGCGTATGGTCATCACCGAACCTCCTTAATAATTTCAGGGACATTTTTTGCTACGATGTACCGAGGCATGAAACATTTTTTGTACCAAAAATGATGTACTCCGCCCGTTTCTGCTGCTTTCCAATTCTACAGTTCTATTCTTAAATGATCTATAGAAACCTTTTTCATTTCTTGTAAACATCTTTTTTTTGACTTTTTCACTGTAGTAAATACATTAACGTACCTGGCTAAACGTTGTAATTTTAGTTTGAGTTTCTGCTTTGTTACCATAGTCTCGGACATGAACAGAATGTATTCGTTGTTTTTTAAACTTTTTTTCAAATACTACAACTACGTTTTTAGGCATAACGTTATTCATATATTGCGTTAATCTGCGAATATCAGCTCTTAAATTCGTTTAAATGCATAGATTTCAATCCTTTTTTATCACACAGGCTTTTGAGGATTGAGCTCTAAATTGAACGCCTGAATTGTTTGTTGGAATTTGAAGCCCTAAATTTTCACATATGACTTTAATATTTATTATTATTATTATTATTATTATTGTTGTTGTTGTTGTTGTTGTTGTTGTTGTTGTTGTTGCTGTTGTTGTTATTTGCGCTGAACATTTTCAATAGTTTCACTATTAGAATTAGCCCATTTTCGCCTACGTCAAGAGATTGAGCTCATTATTGAGCGAGTTTAGCATCATTGCTGATTAACAAATTTTGATGTTACATTTTTCAGGATCGCCGCCTTCTAAATTTTGGGGTGTGCTATTTCATCTAGGTATGTTATTAAATTTTGTATAAATGTTCTGTATAGTATTCTCGTAGCTGAGATTAGAAACGGTATCATTTTTATTGAGTTTTATTTCCATATCCATGTTTTCTATGGATTATTTATGAACGTTTGCATTAGGGGAGAACGGGGGAATTGGAGCCATCTAAGCACAAGTTGAAACAAAAGTAATTTATGAAAAGTATTATTGATGTTTCCACTGTTGATCACTCCTTTCAGTCAGTAAGCTTTCATTGTTATGAAATATAAAGTTACTAATAATTGCTCATGGTAGTGAAAAATTGAATTTTCAAAAATGTGTCTTTGGCTTTCATTACCCGACATAGCGGGTAATGGGAGCTATGCACTAATGATATGTGAAATCGGCGATGTCGCCCTAAACTTGACAAATTCAGTAATTTTTTAAGTAAATTTTATTGATAATAAACATGAACATTGAATACATATTGCATTGTTAGAGCGTAATTGGAAGATAAATTAACACGTCGAAACTTAATAAGGTTTTTTTTCGTTTTTTTCCGAAACGTTGACATTGTTTCAACTTATCTCTGTGTCAACCCTCCTAGCTATCCCCTATGTATGCATGTCCCGCACGGTATGGTAAAATTTGAAAATACAAATACACGTTGACATTCGAATTGGGGTAATGAGAGTCAAAGCTCCTCTGGCTTCCATTACCCCGACCGGTAGCCTTTTGAATTAAACATAATAATATAAACAAATTAAATTGTAACCTATTGTTTCTACGTCCAAACCAAAGTACATGAACTAAGCTATCAAATGACCTCGAAAAACAATTAAATAAGAAAACTTTAGATATTTATTTTCATTATGAGACAAATATTTTTCTTATAACGAAAAGACGCAAAATAGGTTTTTCGTCGTCGCCGCTATATTTGTGGCACCGAAGCTGCCATCGGCAGTTATATGACATGAACGAAATTCAAGGAAGGTATTTGGGTTGTTTCGAAACACGTCGAGCATTTCTAAGTACCTTTCTTACAAGGGCTCCCCATTACCCCGCTCTCCCCTACTCGGTGTGCGTATTTCAATTATTATTATTATTGTTGTCTATATTGTTATGTTGCAGCTACAAAAATCTAAACAAAATGCCAATTCGAACAGCCAGTACACTTCACAGGTAACATTAACCCCTCGCAGTAATTGTCTTTCAACAAATAATGTTAATGAAACGTGACTTAGGTTTATTATACAACGATAAGGAAATTTCGTAGAACTCTAGCCACGAAATATGTCGAAGGAAAAAAAATATCTTTACTTATTGTATACATATATACAAACTAGAGAACGAGAGAAGGTCAAAAGTGTGCCCAAGGGAGAAAACACCCCGGGATAATTAATAGGAACCCTCGGCGTGGTAACGACTGAAATTTACGGAGGCGCCGGAGAGAAAGTTCGTAGATGGGAGAGAATAATAGAACGATCTGAAAAGCCACGGGGGAGAAAGGAGTGGAAAAGTTGGAAGGGAGGAAGGACCACGGTTCCTAGGATGGTCTCGATCGAAGGTGAATGGTGCAACGTTCTGGGCAGTTCACTCGAAATGATGAAAAACAAAAAAACAAAATTAAATAAATAAACCGAGCGAAGCGAAGCGATGAGACTGGAAAGGTATAAACGAAAGTTTGAAGATAACAGGAGGTGAAATAAAAATAGGAAAATATAGGTAAAGTGAGAAATAGAAACGGTACGAAGATGGGAAAGGTCCACGAAGCAAGGGGACGAACCGCAAGAGCTAGAAAGGATCTCGTCAATCCTTGGATTATGGGAATAAGAGGATTAAAATAGAAAAAAAATAGTAGTGGCTGATGGAAGAGCAAAAAAGGGGATCTAAAAGCCAAAAAAAGGAAGAGAGGATATGTAGGATAATCGAATAATGATTTATCGAATGTTTGCAAGGAGATAAACATTCTCGTTTAATTTATAAAATAATTCTTTAGGGTTTATAAGATTTCGAGGGATTCGATCCTCGAATGACGCAATTTGCAAAGATTTACCGAGAGATGATGAAGAGAAAAGGAAGCGATAATTAATAAATTTAGAAATTTAATTTTTTAAATAAAAGAAAAATGGAATATTTCGTAGTATCATATGAAGAATAATTGTATCGAGTGTGCAGGATTTATGATGGGGGTAAGAATTATTATATAGGAATACTAAATATAATTTTATACAGAAAAAGAAGTTTCAGGATAGAGTCACGCCTACAATCCATATACAGTCAAATCTGGGTGAGCGAGAACTGGATAAGCGAAAAAAACGCTACAAGTGAGAGTAATAGCCAGGTCCCGTCATTTTAGCCCTCGAAAACCTCTATAAGTGAGAAATAGAAACCTCTATATCAGCCAGTCGCTTTTCATGCCTAAATCTCCATAACTGAGACTGACACGTGCCCTATACTTCTGTAAGCGGGAATCGAGCATATTTACTATCTGTTACAATGTATTTTGTTTTCCACGAAATTCGTGCCAATTTCGTGGAATACAAAACAAATCGGAAAGACAGCTATAAGCTCGACATGGGTAAGCTGAGGGAAGAGGCTGTAAATGCACTGGAGACGTTCCATCGGTTTTTTGAATTTTCGGCGATTGTTGGTAAAAGAATTTTCAATAAAATTTATGAAATTGAAAAACGCGTACAAAATACGGAAACAGAAATGCAAACAAAATTAACGGCTTTCTTTAAGTATCAGTAGTATACTTATTAATAATCAGTATAACAATATATATGTAATTGTTTTGTTTTTATGAAAAAGTATCTCTGCCAAATTCATAT